>PVJH01007269.1:0-94406 GCA_004026705.1 Nesogale talazaci
CTGGATTGCTCTACAGAGGACTCCAGTGAGTTGCACTGAGCAACCTGTATTGTCTTATAGTTAACTTTTTCCAGTGAGTTGCACTGAGCAACCTGTATTGTCTTATAGTTAACTTTTTCTCTTTTTATCTTATATACTTTTCTCTTTATATATAAATATATAAAAATAATTGCTAGTGTCCTGAATTTTATTTCTCTAACAGAACCCTGCCTGACACAGCCACCATCATCATTTTCAAAGCATTCTCTTCCAACTTGAGGCCCTGATTATCACTCCCCATTTCTTTCCCCCCCCTTCCCCCCTCCCAAAAACCCTTGACAAGTTCTAGATTATTTTTCCCATATCTTACATTGTCATCTATCACCCCTCTCCCACTTTTCTGTTATGTGTCCCCCTGGGAGAGGGTTCTAAGTTGATGCTTGTGATCCTAACCCCCTTTCTCCTCCCACCCTCCCCTAATCCTCCTGGCATCTCTACTCTCCTTATTGGCCCTGAGGGGTTTTCTGAACTTTTAAAGTAACTCACAGACATGCTTCTTGACACCTAGAAAGGAAAAGGTCACTAAAAAGATAGGAAAGACAGAACAAGTTCTGAAGCTTCCTCCTGAACTCAGAATAGCTAAAGTCAACATAAGAAATGATGACAGAGAAAACTTCAAAGGGCAGCTGGGAAGACAATGTAAACTACTAAAGTGAAATTACCTGAAGTCAGCCATTACAAGACAAATATCCAATAGTTTTTAAAGAAGTACAGATGTACTGGAGGCATTATTGAAAAACAAGGTTAGAGAAATTGATGGAATGCTCATCCAAATGTTTCAGAAAATTACTAAATATACTCATTAGTCTATGCCAAGAAATTTGGAAGACATCTTCTTAGCCAACCAACTGGAAGACATCTAGAATGCAGAGAATATAAAAAAATATATCACATGCAAGTAAAAGTAAAATACTGAATATAATGAAAAGAGCTTCCAGAAATCAAACTGATTTTCAAGAGGGACTAGGATAAGGGATATTATTGCTTACATCAGCTAGACCTTGGCTGAAAGCAGAGAATACCAGAAAGGTATTTATTTACTTATGTTTCCTTGGCTATGCAAATAAATTCAACTCTGTGGATCCTAATGAATGATGGATAATATTTGAATAATAGAAATCCCATAACACTTATGTGTGGGCATATAGAGTCTTACAAGAGATGGTCATCTGAACAGAGCGAGGGCAATACATCATGATTTAAAATCCAGAAAAGTGTCTCTCAGCATTGTGTTCATTCACTGTATTTATTCAAAATGTTAAGTTAGCAAATAACCTGAGAATGTGGACAATATTAATAAGGACTCAGTAATAGAATCAGAAGAACATTTCTTCAGAAATGACTATATACCAATGACACAACCTGCTTGCTGAAAGCTTATTACTTCAAACACTTATTGAGGAAGAATACAGACTACATCATTTAATATGAATTTCCCCTAAATCTAAAGAAAACAAAAGTCTCAATCTGGACCCACAGACCACATACTGATAAATGGATAAAAGGTTGCTATTATTAAAAAAATGACTTCCTCCAGCTACCAGGTCTGTGGCTACAAGACAGGTCATCATAATTAGACCCATTAACAACCACTTACTATGGAATCATATAATCCTAAATTTCTGCACTTTGCTACCAAGAGCCGATAGCAAAATAAATATTGTTTGTTGGGAGTAATAAAATCTATTGCTATAAATGCCATGTTAAATAAGGCACTGCATTGTAGAAGTTGTCAAAGATTTAATTATATTTGATAAATGTTGACCTACAATCAACATTCATGAATGCAGTGGTTAAAACATCAAATGGCATCAAGAAGTCTGGGCAATAATTATTTAAGGTGGCAAACAGCAATGATGTCACTTTGAGGAGAAAGTGCACCTGACTCAAGCCATACTATTATCAATGGCCTCATTTGTGTTTGAAAGGTGCCTAATGAATAAAGAAGACAGGAGAAGACTTGATGAATCTGAACTTTGGTCTTGGCAAAGAGTATTGAAAGCCATATGGACATCAGGGAAGCAAATCAACCCGTTTTTGAAAAAATGCAGAGGGAATGTTTCACAGAAGCAAGGGTGAGACTTGTTTTTAAGTACTTCGGACCTAGCATCTGGTGTGACCATCGCTTGACAAACTACATTGAGCTTGGTGAAGCAGGGGGAGGGTCAATGAGAAAAGAGGCATACCCTCAAGGAGGTGGGCTGACACAGCCATGCAAAAGTGGGTGTAAATAAAAAAATAATTATGAGGATGGCCTAACATCAGACATTGTTTCCTTCTGTTGTACATAGGACTATTATGAGACAGGGAACAGATTTGATGACAGCTAAAATAACAACATGTGATAGTATGCAAAAATTGCAAATATGTCTTATTAATCTCCTAGTTTTGATTCTATACTATATTAATATGTGTGTATATAGGGTAGTTAATTGTACTAAAGCCTCACTGTCTTTGTTTTTTTTCAGAAGCCCTATTGGTGCTGTAGGAGAACTACTTGACCACTATCCACACGTGCAGGTTCAAACGCACCTGCAGCTCTTGAGAAGAAAAGAGAGTCTTCTGCCATAAAGATTTACCATCTCGAAACAACCCACACAGGGCTGTTTTTCCATCATAGTGGGATTTCGGGTTAGTTTCTATTTCATTTGTTCTATAGGTTTTATTTAATATAATGAATCAAAAGCAAAAATATCTATGCTTAAAAGAAGGCAGATTTAATGCTTTCCCTTAGAAAAAGTAGCCAACTTTTAAGTTAGAGCACAGTGTCACCTCCAGCGTAAAGGATATGATATTTGACAAAACTCTTGAGGTTGCAGATGGGTGGCCATCTAGCTCATGCTGACGCATAGCGACCCTATGTGCAGCGGAATAGGATGCCGGTGAGTCCCGTGCTGTCTGTGCAATTGTTGCTGTGTTGAATCCCCTCCTTGCAGCACTGGGTCAATGCATCCTGGAGGGTCTGACTCGTTTTCCTGTCCTCCTGTCTATGTGTATATGTAATGTAACTAGCTTTGTGTCCATTGTGACTCACAATTACCCTGTAGGGCAAAATAGGACTGTTCCTGTGGGTCTCTTGATACTGCTCTAGCAGGTGTCATTTTTTTTTTCTTTCTCCCGTGGCATGGTTGTTGATTGTGACCTGTCATCAGGAAGTCAGCAGCTCAATGTGTAACCCCTACGTTACCATACTCTTCTTCAAATCGATATAGCTGGAGATATTGGTGAATCACTAAGGACATTATTGTTTTCCAATTTTAGTGAAATCATCACTCAAAAAGCTCCATTTTTTATTGTTGCAAAATGTGAAGCTAAAGCATTAGATATTGCCCTAAATACTGCAAAAATGGACACTTCACATATTGACTGAAATCATCATGTAAAGTCCAGTCAAATAATGAACTACTAAAAGTTGTACTCAATGTTTGGCCTCCTTTCAACATGTTGCAAGAGGCATACCATCAGCCTTTTAAAGTAATAGTACGTGGGTTTTAGAATTGAAGTTCTTTTTAACATAATGCATTCATACAACTCATGCATGCATTTTAAGATTGCAATATAAAATCAATAAGACAGTGAGATGCTTGTCAGCCCCTGGTTAGACTATGTTATCAAAATGATGGAAAAGCGCTATGTACAAAAATAAACATTATGTGCTATCCACGGGGCATGATGAAGATAAACACCAGTTTCTCTACTGTAGCGACCATAATCATTAAAGAATCAATGGCAAATTAAACTCCACAAATCCTTGCGGGGAGAGAGCACAACAGTAAATGTAGACGCACTCAAATCAATTTTTCACCCTCAACGTAGTGAGGTTCATTAGTATTGCTTACATAAAGGCACAGGTAAAGGCAGAAACATGGAGATTTAAATCTTTTCACTTTAATTATAGGGTTGCTTCAGGCAGAACTAGTTGTCACTCATTATTTCAAGCAAGAGGTTGTAACCATGCAGAAGGAATTGTTTTAATTTTTTTAGAGTAGAGAAATTAAAAGATGATTTAATATAAAGAAGCATCACATATTTTATCCAAATCTTAAATAACACATATTTTATCCAATCTCCCCCTTCTTCCCACCCCCATTTTCTTTCTTTCCTTTATTTTTGGCAGACAAAGTCAAGACTGTCTGCATTAGACATTTTTTTAAGTGAATCTTCAAATTCACAAAGATGGTTCTTTAGAAGTAGACTCATGTACACAAAGACAAAAGGAAGGAAAGCAATTTCCAACAAAAGCAATTTTCAAAATGCAGGGCTCACACTTGCTCAGAGAGATGAATTCTAAGCCCACCAGACATACAATCATATTGTTCTGCTTATCATTCTGATGAAAATTAGAGGGAGACATGATATTTGGCCACCCTTGCTGAATGAGAATTCTGTTACAGACATATTTTTTTGAATAATCTTCATCTCTGGAGACAAATGAAGTAACATTTTATGTACATCAAGAGCTTCATCCTTCTAAAATCAAGTTTTGCTTCTAATAAGTTTCATTTATTTTAAGACTGCTAACACCGATAAGAGGAAGTGTGTGAATCCTGGTGTGGCCAAAACAAGTTGCACAGGACACTAGTCTGCCTGGAGACCTTGAGAGGGAGAAAGGTGGAGTGGGAGAGGTGAGAGAGAGTAAGAGCACAAGAATGGAAGAAAATGAAGGAAAATAGAACAACTGGTTTTGCAATCATGTTCTGCTACTGATTCCTGGAATTAGCAACAATGCAGGTCTGGCTTGTGAGGTTAGTTATCTTATGAACGCACTCTGGCAGATCGTCCCCCTTTCCCTTTCTAGTCTAATTGAAAGGAAATGTCTAGTGACTTATTTTTCACTTTATAGAGCACGGCTTCAATTAAATCCAGCTACACTACACATTAGGGGTGTGAAAATTCAAGCTGTTCTCTTTTAAACCTTTAATAAATAAAAATATCTGAGAAGGTTTAAAATGAAGGGGTCGAAAGGCAAATTTAATGGAACACGACTTCACAATTCAAGCACTTTCCCCCCAAAACAAAGAAAATACAAACCTTACATTAAAAAAGAATCAGATTTGTATGCTTAGGCTTCATTCATTTAAATATGTCTTTTCAAGTACATGACACTCTAAGATTTAGAAATAAATATGAGTCAGTACATGCATTGTGAGCGTTTATAACTTGGCAGGAGGAAACCAATCCAGATGAGATGTCAAATATGAGGCACTTTTTCTGGTTTTTACGGTTACTGTTGGATTCTTTTAATTTGCAAAGCACAGAAGGAGTAGAGGGGTGGAGAAGAGAACAGATGTAAGAGTTTATATGTGCGGTAGGGGTGAGGGGTGGCAGATAGGGAAGGTGGGGGGTTGAAGGAGCAAACAATGTATGTGGGAGGGGGGGAGGGAGCACTCTGTAGAAATGATGAAGATTATACACAACTCATTTTAAAAGTGACAACTGCAGGGAGGAGGAGTGAGGGGGAGAGAGTGTTCTAAAATTTATTGTGGTAAGGATTGTACAACACTTCTTGCTATGATTGAACTGCGTAATTGTGCTATATGTGGATTAAATGCCAATATAACATATATGTGTCATAAAGAGTTTTGTTGATCAACTTTTGAAAATTAATGAAAATCTTATGACTATATCAGGGCAGGGTATATTCTGGGATAGTTCTCAAAGGTGAGTCTCCTCAAGTGAAAGACATGGCACACCAGTTTCAATAATGGGCTCAGACATATCAAAGGATATGATGATGGTAAAGCTCAGGAAAATGCTTCCATCTGTTGTATAAGGTTGTCATGACTCGAACCAACTAACATTCTTTTCTTTGAACCAACTAATATTCTAAAACAATCTCAAGAGAATTTTGGGGTATGTGAAAAAGAAGACATAAAACCACTATGTTTTCAGTAGCTTCAAATTATTCATCACATATTTGAACATCTGAGATGGATTGTGAAGAAATCTTAGATGTTGATTAAACCAATCGAATCAAGGACAAAAGCATCAATTGTACATAAGCGTTAAGGAAAGAGACTGTCTGAAAGCAATGCTGTCACATAGAAAGTGTTTTGGATCACATATCTATGTTGAGCCAGAGAGGAAGCTTCATGTATTGCAATAGATTTTGATGCAAGAGATGTTTCAATGGAGGTGAGTTGAAAAAATATAGGTATCTAAACACAAGCTCTTTGAATTCTGAACTTGAGGTGGGCAAATGGGTTCTACACGGCTGTGTAGGTGACTATTATGCCATTCTACAAGGAACACCTACAGGCCATGTAGAAAACAGATGCTCTTTCTTAATGCCTGGATAAATCTAAATGGTGGTATGAATCTATGCTAATGTAGCAGCAGAGAAGATGGAAGTAGAAATGTCAAAGCTGTCATTTCATGAAATCTCCTATCTTTCAGGAAAGTAATTACAATAGGTTACTGAACAGAAGAAAAGCTTACAAAAACATGATACATCATCATGAAAACCACGCCCAGTACCACCCCGTCAATTCAGACTCATGGTGACCCTCTTGGAGAGGGAAGAAGCCTACTGGGTTTCTGGCTGTGATCTCCACAGAGATTGACGACTGGATCTCTCTCCTGCAGTGCCTGGTGGATTCATAATTGTCCACCTGTGGACGAACTGCTGAGCCCATGCCCACCAAGCTACCAGGGCTCTTTACAGAAACAGTCTACTTCTAATATGAACCAGAGAAAATCACACTCAACTTCCATAGTTATTTGGTCTTATCTTCTAAACAAATTAGTTTCAAACATACAGTCTTCAATGTGTATGAAAACTTAAAATTGGTTTAATGCTATTGGGAGCTATGTCACAGCATCATTTCTAAATGGATGTGACATTTAAATTAAAACCCATTACTTGGTTGAATTTTTTTGTCTCTAAAGGACTATTTTTACAGCTATTCATATGAAATAAATCTTAATATTAATTTACAAGCTGTGAATAGGTTGCACATAGATACTAAAATGAGTTGAGATACTTTAGGTTACTTAAGAAGAAATAGGCCTAGGAATATCATTATCTAAAATGTACAAGTGATCTTGGCAATTGCCTTCACTTCTATTTTATTGGTTCATGATACTACAGCAGCGGGTTGGAACAAAAGGAGTAAGCAAGACATTGCAGGCTGACTATCCATAATTCTTTAGTAAGAAAGACATTAATGAAGCAACAGAAGGGAAGGGCACAGGTAATTTTAATATGTCAGCATGCACAAAGACTCCTAGCAAAAAGATTCACAGACAAAAGACTGTTCATGAAAGGTAGGGAAAAATTGTCTGCCTGGCAATTGTATTGCATACATTCTGGAAGCAAGTCCTTTTCAAAGGCAGTTAGCTTTAAACCACTCAGTGTCCCTTTGAATGTGCTCAGCAGGGCCAGAAATGGAGGATTCAATTTTCAAAGGTAATTGTGTCAGATAACTGTCTGATGCCTCTTCAGCAAGAATCTGATAAACACCTAATTACTGGCCAAGTGATTTTAGAGCTACACAGCTGGGCTGGAGAGAGGCTACCAGGAATGACTTAGTGGTCCAATATATAAGGAGAAAATGCAGTAAAATTGCAAATTAATTTCATTTATTTACCTAATGAAATCTTAATCATGAGGAAAATTTTATTATTTTAGCAAAAGAATGAAGAATTCCATTTGAAATCGATGCTAGCCATAAAACTTAAATATTCCCTTTCTTATCTCAAGCCATCTAAAGCAATCAATGGAAAATAAATGTAAGTGCAATTGACATTTCAGGTACTTTATTTTCTTTGGGCAACTTCTGTGCAAGGTTGTGGATGGTTTCTACTGTGCTGGGGGATAATCACATATTAAAATAATTTGGAGTATTAGAACTTATATTTTCTCTCTTTATAAAGAGATTAGTTACAAATATATAACTATTATTTCTCAAATATGCACATTATATACTCTGCTAGGATATAACTGAATGGAATCGTCTACCACAACCCTGACTTCGATCTGCTTTTGTGCACTCTCCATTCACACTAAATTATCTTGTAACTAACTATAAGATGTTGATGTGTGATAAAATTCTTTGTGATTTTGAGATGAACCAGAATCTTTAAACGAAATCACATTTATGCTGCATCCATGTGATACTATATTGATTGATCCAGTAGAGTAATTTTATCAAACTTCAGGAGTCATTTAGAAAATAAAGTAGTAAGAGAAATGTGGACATTTTCAATATGCAATTAAACTGTATTATGTGAATGTGCTTTTAAGTTGGTTATTTTGGAAATTGTGCTGTACTTTCCCATAGAAATTTAGACTTGGCTTACTGTGCAGTTCACAAAAGCCTCTTTAGGCTGTAATAATTAAGAGACTTACATCCTCTCTTTGATATTATGTTTATTCAAATTCCTATACTGCTGAAGGCAGTGACATTTTATGGCTCTGAAGGCCTTTTAATTAAAAAACCCATCATTTCCAAACCTGGTCATTTTGAGTTTTATATGATTCCTTTGATAGACTAAAAGGGACCTACATCAGGGAACTGGAGCACGGCATGAGTACAAGGGGGGGAGTTACATGACTTAGAGGCAGCGATGGAACACTGCCTGGTCTTAATTACATCCTGTGGACATGACAGAATATACTAGTCTCTGGGAGAAAGGCCATCGTGGTGAGTAACGTAGAGGGGCATGAAAGAGAGAATGGCCTTTGTGATGATGGATTGGGGGCTCGCTGTGAGACAGAACCCACGGGACAGCTCCTAACAACAGTACAACAACAACAACAACACGACTTCCTCTTTTGTGCTAGTTGTTATATGGGAAAGAACAGGGTTAGGTTGAGTAACGGTACGTTCGCAATGGTGCACTTTTGACATCAGTTAAGTAGAGCCACGGTTAACAAAATGACTACATTAAAATGAGAAGTAATCTTCTTTATTATTATTTATGATTCTATGTGTGCGGTGTAAGTAGAGCCCAAGATAAAGAATTGTTATCTTATATTACTTTTGTAATTTAAAAATACCTCCTGATAAACAACAAAACAAAACAGTGACCAGTCTTGGGCTTCCTGACAATTGTTATGTTTGTGGTCCTTCATGCAGCCACTGAGTCAATCCAATTCCTTTACGGTCTTCCCCTGTTTCTCTGCCTTTCCAAGCCTTTCCTTTTCTATCTATCTATCTATCTATCTATCTATCTATCTATCTATCTATCTATCTATCATCATCTATCTATCTATCTATCATCTATCTGTCATCTATCTATCATCTATCTATCTATTATCTATAATCTCTCTGTATTTATCTATGTCTATTTATATTGGCAGTCCATGGTATTTTCATTACTATGTTTGACTTATCATTGTAGCAGTTGTCTCAATCAATCTCTCAAGGATCTGTTTCACTGACCTACTTAAACCACCTCATGCCCTCTGCCAGGCTGGTCCTTTATGTTCAAACCAAAGACTTCCAATAAACATCATGGCTGTATTCATTTTCACACAAGTTGTTCATCTTCTGGCAGTCCATGAATTGTTTTCAATGATAGCATCATTCAAATATTCAAATATATCTTTGTTTTCATCAAGTTAGAAGGGTTAAAGGGGTCTTTTGCAGCCAGATTCACCAAATATTATACTTCCGTCGCTTGCTCGACTTCTGTTTCTGGGGACAATAAGTGTCGGGCTAAGGACAACAACATACTTGACATCTTCAGTCTTTCTCCTTTTATCACGATGTTCCCCATTGGTTCATTCAGATAACTTCTGTTTTGTTCCTGTGGAAGTGAAACCTATTTTCAAGGATGCAGAGTTTCTCATGGACAACTTGTGCTGCATAGATCACATCACGTTGCTTGCCAAAAACCCAAACTACCTGAAGCATACCAAGACTCGCCCAATCCTCATGCTGCAACCATATAGTCTAGTTTCTCATAGCATTTGCTCTTTATACAGAATGAACATGTATGGTGCAATGACACAATTCTGAGATATGCTGTGTGGCTATGAATTCTCTAAAGAAACAAAATCAGTATATGTGCACAGAAAGGATTTATATCAAGAAATGGCTAACCCATTTGTAGCAGTAGGTACAGTCCAGCTCAAATCTGTGGGTCAGATGTAAGCAGGGGCTTGCTGCTGACTTGAATAGCTCTCTTTCTCTGCTCTCTGCATTACCAAGTCTGATATCCTTCTCTGGGGATTTATCTCTCCTGATATGTCCAAAGTTTGTGAGATGAAGTATTGTCATCCTTGCTTCTAAGCAGCACCCGGCACTTGTTTGTCTATAGTAATGTTCCCTGAGCCATGCTGAGCACTCTTACATTTACACAAAATTTGGAGACAAAAAGAATAAGATAAAGAGAACTAGATAGCTTCCATCTGGTCTCCTCAGGTATAGATAGATTTGATTACTTACCATCTGTACTTGTCTGTTAATATTTGTTCAAAATTTAGAAATAACCTGAGACAATGCCATATTTATTGCTCTAATATATCATTAAGTTATTATCCAAATAAATTCGGAACATTTTCCTAAAAAAATCAAGAGCTTGCAATGCTACTAATAAGATTACTTGGGAATCATTCATCAGAACTACTTAATATAGAGTAAAAGAGATGATTTATACTTTCAATTTTAAGAAGATAATATTTTCTGGACATTGAAAATTTGGACTATCTACATCATGTTTATGATTAGGTATAATAAGATCTAAAAGCTTTTGCAATAAGTTAAAGATGTTGAGCTTTAAACATTTTGTCATCAATAAAAAAAAAACGAAGTAAAATGAACACAAATAACAAACCCATGTTGTTAGTGCTTGCCACATGTGAAGAGGAACATCGTTCCATGGAGTTTGAGGGCTGTGACCTTTCAGAAACAGACTGTCTGGCTGACTTTCAAAGGCCCTCTGAGTGAGCTTGATTCGCTAACCTTTTGGTAAATAGTCAAGCATTTCACAATTTATACTACACAGGGACTACACACTAATTTTAGTGTTGTTTTTAAGAACTGTCATATTGATTCTGATTCATAGGAACCTAATGTACAACAGAAGAAACCCATGATTGATGAACCTATACAGCAGCAAGAATTACGAGTTTGAGGGGAGGGGAATACAGTGGTGGTGATGGCAGTGGCGGTGGCGGTGTGTGTGTGTGAAAAAAATGGTGTCAATGAGTCCATGCGTAAAAGATTGTTTGGAAACTGATGGTGGTAGCAATTGTTCAACTCTACTTGATGTGGTTGAAAGATGAATACTATGATATATTTCTTAAATCCCAACTAATTAAAAAAGAAGAAACACTTCAGGGTCTCGCACCATCCTCATAATTGTCATCCCACCGCTGCAGCTACTGGGTCACTCTGTCTCATTGAGAGCCTTTCTGTTTTCACTGACCTTCTGCTGTACTCAAAGGTCCAGCTTTTCCAGGAACTAGTGCCTCTGGATCACCCGGAGAAAGTGGTTGTTAGGTGCCCTCGAGTCTATTCTGATTCAAAACAACTCTACATACAACAGAATGCAATACTACCTGGGCCTGGTAGGTTTGAGTTGATGCTGCAGCTACTGCTCCCTTCTATTGAGTCAAGGGTCTTCTCTGTTTTCTCTGTCCTATTTTACCAAGCCTGATGTCCATGTCAATGGATTGATCTCTCTTGATAGTATAGCCACCATACTTGTTTATTCCTTTGGCAGTGTATGGTGCGTTCCATGTTCTTTCCAGCACTAAAAGTCAAATGAATCCATTCTTATTCACTCTTCCTAATTTAATGTCTATCTTTGGGGTGCATATGAGACAATACAAAATACAATAGCATCAGTCAGGTGCACCTTAATTCTCAAAGTAACATCCTGCTTTGCAACACTTTAGAGATGTCATGTGCAGCAGATTTACCCTGTACAATGTGTTGGCTTTTTACTTGACTGTGGATCCCATGTAAATTGACTGTGGATCCAGGAAAGATAAAATCCTTGACAATTTTAATGGTTACTTTGTTTATCATTATATTAAGTACTGGTTCAATTGTGAACAATTTTGTGTATATTACACTGAGTTGTAATTCATATTGAAAGTAGCAATATGTGATCTTCATCCGCAACAGTTTCAAGTGTCCCTCACTTTTAGAAAACAAGGTTATTTGTGCATCCAAGGTTGTTCCGAAGCCTTCCTCAAGTCTTGATGGTGCATTCTTCTTCATATAGCACCCAGAATTTTTTTATTCATCAGACAGCTTAGGTATGATGAAGGAGGAGGTCTCAGCTACAGAAGACCTTATTATGAGGAGCAGAACACTATCAGATGTCTAAAGCATGTGAGGCAAAGTCTTGCCACCCTAGTTTCGAAGGACTATGCTGGCTATATTTCTTTCAAGATAGATTTATTTGTTCTTCTGGCAGTTCAATGTTTTTCATCAACATCATCATGGAAATGTGTTAACCCTTCTACATTTCTTATTCATTGCCCAGTTTCCACATGCATATAGAGAGACTGAAAATTTCATGTCTTGGATCAGACACATCTTTCTGAAAATGACACCTTTGCTATTCAACTCTTTCAATAGGTGTGTGCAGTATATTTACACAGTGAAATTAATTTTAGCACTAAAATATAATCATTTATATCTCTATCTCTATCTATCTATCGATCATCTATCTATCTATCTATCTATATCTATTCAACCCAAGGAATGAAACATTTAATAAAATGTGAGGGAACCATGGAATGATTTTGTAAAAGTAAACTAAATGTGAGGGAAAGCTCTCCTGGAACTTTTGAAGCCCATTCCCATATCTGACAACAAGTAAGATTTAAATTAAAAATACTTCAAAGCAATGAAGTGAATTATTTAATATGGCACTTCTGAACACATCCTCTTTTAGTACCACCAAAGTACCTTCCTTTTCCTGATGGGTTTGTGGAAAATGGCAAAGAAAAATACCGCTTGGATTATAAGATTCACCTGTGAATGACTGTTAACAGGGCTAGGTGTGATTGCCTTCGTGTTGGGTATAAATTCAGCCATGCCAAAACCGAGATAGGAGAAAGGACTAGTATCTAGGGACAAGTGTCAGACTTGCAGCCCATTATTCGATCCCTAAAATCGTGACATATTGAGCCTACTTGATCCAAGAGGCAGCTTTTCTACCAAAGGAGTGACAGCAGCAAGACCCAAAGATATAGCAGTGCAGTTGGAGATGGAAGTAGAAATCCCAGTCCACAGAGCAAACATGTTAAATGTTTTGGGATAGAAGATTGGTTTGTGGAGTAGAGTGCCTCCGGGCACTTAAATGGGGGAGCAGACCCATGGAGATAGTGCTGACTTCTCTTAGGTTGTGGCTTACAGTCAAGTAGTATTTCCTTTGAACATTGATTGAAGCCCTAAAATAGCTTTGTGAACATTTCCCTAGAAGGAGAGAAATCAGGCCAAGAAGCTGAGAGCTTGAAAGAGACAGAAAATAAACTGACCTTGTTAAACAACAACGTCATGAGGATGTATCCCCTGAAATGGAACCTATGAAATTTCATAATAAATCTCTCAATCTTAAGCACCAATTGTGAACTCTCTGTGGCAAATACAATGAATTATAAAATTCACCCACAGAAGTACACTTTCCTGGAAGGGATGTTTGGTGTCAGAATAGAGTGAAAATAGATTTATTTTGGAGGAATTTCTGATGTCTACATTATGTCAATCAGCTTTGAAAGCCATTGGTGATCACATTTATACCCCATGCCATTTCTTCCATTGATAATTACATGAACTCTAAATATTACATGACATCAGTATATGGTATTAATAAGTTTAAATCAAATGCTGAGAAATAAACTGTGCAAATACTAATAAAAATATAGGGTGGCAATATTAATGTCAGAAAGTTGAGTTCAAATATATGTAAACAGAGACAAAGATACAGATAGCGATAAAAGGGTCCCTTTATTAAGAAGACAGAAAAATTCTGTGTGCACACTTAGCAACAGTGTTTCCAGAGATCTAAAACAAAAACTGATTAAATTAAACACACTTGCATAATTTGAGTTTTAGATTTTTCTCTCAGATGTTCAGAGAAAAATATATACGTGAACACAATATTTAGCATGCAGAAAACTCAAATTACATAGTTGAATAAACTGGGAGGAGGGCATCTGATGTGCTGTGCTCAGTACACCAGGGAGAAAGAGACAATCACTCCTCACTAGCTTTAGGCCTATGGCCAGGAGGCCCAGGTCAAATGTACCTCCAGCTGCCAACCTTCTTTGTCATATTCTGAAACCATCTCTTCTTCCCATGGCATTCTGCCTTTTTGCTGGGTGTGCTAATCTTTTACATGGGTCACACAGAACTCACAGACAATAGTCACATTGACGGAAGGTTATTAGGGAAGGTAGCAGGTTACTGTAAGCTAGGATGAGAAAACACTGAACTAAACTTGAATAGACTAATTCATGTCACTCCCACTTTTTTCATTTGTCCTAAAGGCTAAGTAAAACCATCACAAAATCCTTCCTCCTGAAACCCTCTTCTCTCTTTCTCTGACCAAGCTTTGTTCTACCCTAGGCAACCTGTGTTTGATCAACATAATGGACTGTCCATCAGTAACTGCCTGGAGGACAGTTCTAGTTTAAACTCTCTATATCAGAGAGGACCAGAGAGTCTTCTTCCCTGGGCACGGGTGTTTCTTTTTCTCTACTAGGGAGTTTAGTTAAAGACAAGATCCAGAGACCAGTCATAAAACAAGGCACCAGAAAACTTTTCCTAAATACACCTCAGTTTTCCTTCTGTCAATATCACTCATGAGTGATACATGAACATTTAACTTGCTTTTTCTGCTTTGTGTACCCCAACTTCTCTTACACCTTTCATGCTATAAGAGCCTCATGCAAAGGGAAATCGGATTGCAGCATGACAGACCATTCCTTTTAAACGTCTCCTCTGCTGGCTGGGCTAGTCTGATATAATAAAGACTTCACATATTTTCACTTGGAATTGTAGTGGTCTTCATTTATTCCAACATGCAACAATGCCCTTTTGTCCATAGTAGTGCCACTCATCAACGTAAAATCCCCACTTGTTCTCAGACTCTCAGGTATATGATTCCTTGATTTCTGCCTCAGTGTGCCAGGGTGCCCCTCTACCATGTTGTCTGATGGTCTCATCGCCTCCCCGCTGCTCCTCTCTCTCCTGGTTTCCGGGTCCCTTGAAGGTTCCTTTACTCTGCTCCATGGTCTCCATGCTCACAGTGTGGAGCCTCGGGTCTCTCCCAGCTGAGCCAGGTCAGGCAGTGAGCTTCAATGTGTCCGACTGATAGCTCTTCCTCCCTGAGGACCCAGTCTGCTTGCCGTTCCTCCTTTTAAGATACTTCTCTTACAGCTAGGAGAATGGCCACTAAAAATGATCAACCTCATTAGCGTTTTTCATAGCATATTTGCATAATCCTCCCCAATTATTTGGGAGGAGGTACAGAGACCTGCAGAGATGAGACATATTAAGAAATTTCATGTCACTATGGCAGTCAATGATTTACTTGAGAAAGACTTTTTTTTCAGTAGAATTCAAACGCATTATTTTCAACATAACATATTCATCAAGATGCATCTTATTCTAGGCAGGAAGCATCCCAAATTTTAAAACGAACTTACATAATACAAAGATTATTTTGTAAACTGAATGGATGTTAACATGACATCACCAAGGAAAAGAGAACTGGAAATTCTTCAAATGTTTGAAAATGAAACCATATCAAATAGCTTTTTGAATGAGGCCAGTTCTGATCTTTAGAAGAATGATCTATATAGAAGAGAGTCTATATTATTTTAGAAGAATGACCTACTACAAAAGAAACCTAGATTATTAATGATTTAGAATTTTGTTTTTATGGGCAGAGAAAGTCATGTATTAGAAAGTAGTGACATAAGAGAGAAAAACAGGTTACATAGTTATCTTGGTCACTAGTCAATACTCAGCTATCTACCTCAACTCTCCAAGATGCAATATTTCATTTTATTAGACTTCTAAAGATTCAAGTGTTTTTTATATTATCTACAGAAGACCTGATTTTTACAGATATAAAGACTAATTTTGTTAGAATATTAAAATTTTAATAGCCTATGTTTATTTAAAATTGTATTCTAATTTTTAAGCCAAAAGGATACAGACAGTATGATTTGTAACTGGATTGAAATCAACCATGATAAACTAATTTAAACTTATAAACAGGTTGAAAAAATTGCAAAAGTCTTTCAATTTCCTGTGCATTTCATCGTTTGTGATACTGCATTAAAATACTTTGTATGCCTTTGATATTTACAATGCATTCATAATTTAATCATTATTTGGCATTTGAAAGGATAGTGAGAAGATCACATGCCAGCTCCTTATATGTAGTCTTTATATCCCTGAGAGAAAATAATAATAATAATAATGCTGTATAGCATATAAATGGATCAGGCACTTGTCTGTTCTTCAGCTATAATCTAAGTACTATATAAATATTGTTTATTCCTCATAATTCTAAGATACAGAAACCTATGGAGTTTATTGTGAGTCAACCAAAGTATTGGCTTTAAAATGCTTACTATGTTTCTTAATTTTTAAAATTCTTACACATGAGTTGGAAATGAAGCACAATAGGTTATAATATTTCAATATTGCTACCCTTAACTGACCTGTTTGACAATTCTATTTGCATCTGATCGTTACTACCTATGGCTCACTCTGGAGAATTTTCCTGCACTTTAATACACAGTTATTACCAACTGGCCCAGTTGTGACTTTAAACAATATGTGAATTCCATATATTTGCTTTTTCTCAATGTCCAATTCATGGTATGCTGTTATATACATACAGCATAATTTTCTGACTTTCTTAGTCAACAGGAAACACATTATTATAAGAGAATCTAGTTGATAAACATTTTTTTTCACAAGAAAGTGGAGGCTTTAAGGATCATTGTTTTAGATAGGAAATTTTGAAATAATTAAGGAATTAAATTATTGATTATTTTGCTATTGAAAGAATATTTAGAGAACTATTTAAAGCAAATATTATTTGGAAAGGTGATTTCATCCTTTGAAATTTGTTGTTGTTGTTTAAGACTAGGGGGAAATTTTTCTTTCTGACATTTTATAGGCTTATTTTAACTTGCACTATTGATAAAGATATTGATTATAAATTAAATTGGATAAATTCAAATATGCACAGCCATTACATGAAATACATTTTAAAACATAACTTAGATATGTACACATTAGAAGCAGTGAAAGCAGGGAGAAGGCAACATGAATTGTTGCTGTTTGAGGTTTTCCATCACTGAACTTGGTAGTACAATTTTGTTAGCCATCACCACTTTGAGGTTTAATTTCTAACAACTAAGGAAAATAGAAAACCAATAAACAAATATCAATTGATATATGCTGGTAATTTATTATTCAGATTTTCCTTCACTTAATTTGTCATCCTGTTACATTCGTTATGTTAGCACTTTTTTTCTTATTTTAATTATATATCTAGTTGAAATCTTTACTGTAATTATAAAGATCCCTTAGAACTTATTATGCATTTTAAAAATGAGTACTCTGTTGGTGCTAACTGAAACAAAATATCCACACTGGATTATCTCCACACTTTATACTTAGATTTTTTTTAAGCCTATGAGACCAATATTATCATGAAAACTCGTGCATGAAACTCTGCAGTTCATCCTCTGATTAAATAAAGGACTTATACCATTGCAATTTACTTCCTTCAATTTATTCATAAGTGTATATGTACAAGAGAAAGAACAAAAAAAGGACAAACGATTCTGAAGTTCATTTGAATCTGCAAAGAAGTCTTGTTCCCGTGAATCTTACTAAGATCCTTATTTGGTATTCTTCTCAAAGTTCATGAATAAATTGCCTTGCTGCAGGTTCTCTCCTCCCTTATCCCTCAATGCAAACAGCAGATCCCTGAGGCAGTCACCGTGCCCTTCATGGCATCCTCTCACAGAATTATTCCTCTGCAGTTGCCCATGACAGCTCTTCACTGTTGTCTTACTATGTTATTGGTCAGATGTTCCTGGTTTAAGATGTACACAGAATAGAGGCCCCTTAACATACATGCTTTATTGCTAGCTACAAAAGAACTGAAATTTCACTGGGCCACACAGCCCACAAAAGTGATTTGCCTTTGACAGGAGAATTGCAGTCGCCAACATTAGCTTCAAAGGAGAATCGGAGGTGACAGCAATGATGAAACTACAACATGTTAGCTATAAAATACAAACCCAAGCCGGCAAAGTAGAATATTTTATATTAGTTACACAAGCTCATGATTCTGAACAGATGTCAACCTTTCTTATATGTAAAATCAGGTCAGCTTTGTTAAAGGCAATGTGTAAGGGTTAAAGGAGTATGAAATTGCAGCTATTAAAATAGAATAAAAATTTTAATAATTACATCCAGGTTACTGTTATGATATTCAATAGTCTTTATTTAATGTAAAGTTATGTTGAATATTCCCACATAACTAGCACAAAATATACATTTTTATATACTTTGCAGCAATATTAAAAATGTATGTGTGTATGCCAAGCAATTCGTTTTATATGAATCCACAATCCAAGTCAATGGAAGCAACAATCAAGACATGTAAAATCAATCAAATTTGCTTCACAAGCCTTCTTGTAAAGTATTGCAAAGTAAGTCATTTTATGTCTTAAAAGGAACCTGGTCCTATCAAACCCTTTCATACGGATGCAAAAGTCGGACAGCAATGAAAAGTATCAAAGAACAATTGATGCCTTTAAATGATGGTTTTGGTGAATACTCTTGGATATGTTTTGGGTTGACAGCACTGCATTTGAATCAATGTGACAGTGTCGTGATTCAATGTAGACAAAAATCAATTCTTGCTTTTGCCTTCTTTTATTTTAACCCAAAATTTGGATGCATCTGAGGAGATTGAAAGAGTGATGGCTTGAATCACAACAACTTAAATCTAAGATATGTCTTATGGATAATGGAGCAAGCAAGTAGCACCCGAATACTAATTGAAAGGCAGTCAGTTGCCACCAACCCAGAGGTGTCTTAGAAGGGCTCCATCTCAAAGGCTGCTACCTCGTATATCCTATGGAGGAGTTCTACTCTCCATACACAGACTTCCATGAGTGAGGCAGACCCTGATGACAAATAAAAAGTATATGCTACTGAGTGATACACTGAAAGTTCAACTTTATTTAGATACATCACAGCAAATTTAAGAATATATATATCCAGTCAGTGTCCTTGGATTTTTGGGTGAAGAATTGTTTTTTCTCAATTTCTTTCCTGCTTTAATTTCTACTCTTCATTTCTGTAAGAGTTGAATCTATTATTTTCAGAAGAACACTGTGATACAGTGTTTTGTAAACACTGCATCTATAGGAAAGAAAATAATGAATAGTCAACAACGAATGGTAACAATAACAACAAATCAAGTTTGGGCAAGAAAGGAAATGAATCCACTCAAACAGACCCAAGCAAAGGGCAAGAGTATTCTTGTAATTTATCCTGCAACCAGGGAGAATAATTCACTTACCCAGATAAGCACGGTTAATAAATACCAATTTTATAATGATTGTATGACAATTATTAATTCTAGTTTTAGTACATAAAAATAAAAATGAACCAATTAAAATGATCTGAACTTCCAAGTAGACTGATCATTCAGTTTACATGTATTAGGAAGCAATATATAGATCATTATAGAAAAAATGTTTGGAGATGAAAATGGGATTTCCAGCAGTGCTCTTCTCTGTATTAGAACATTATTATTTGAAATTATCTTTCATTTCTTTTGAAATACTGAAATATTTCATAAGGTTATAAACTATAGTTCCAGAGATTTTGCTGATTTACTTCCTTAATATGGCCAGTCTGCATCATAAGCTTTTAAGTGTTGAAAAACAATTTTTACTTAACTGTGTCTGCATTAGAAGCTCTCTTTGCTCCATCACTAAAGAGAAAGAGAAGTGTGAAATACAAGAATAGAGTCAGCACTTTTAAAGTGAGGAACATTTTAGTAACAACAGCATATCTTGCCTTTCTCCCTGTTTCCTTACTTTCTCCCTTTGCTTTGTTTCTCACTGTCTTTCAAAGTACTAAAAAGCCAGGAATAAGTTAGGGCAAGGCCAACTACAAAAATGAATAGAAATGATCACTTTATTTTTGAATGTAACAATCATAATATTAACCCCCTGTTAGCTTAAATAGTCATTTTAATTTTAATTGTTCATAAGATAGACTATATCCTTTAAGATTATTATAAATTGTGTCCTCAATTTATATAAAGGCAATGCAGGAAAATCACATCCTCAACATTCCACCATTCATAGTACAAACTTCCTTTTGTTGCGTATTAATCATCGCTGTTTATCTAGAAAATAAAAGATACCACAAAAAGTTTTGTAGCTATGGAAATTTGAAATGGATTTATTTTAGATTATAATGAGAAGTACTTCCAAATAAAGAAAAAATGACTTTAAAATCAATTTAGAATATTCTATTTCCTTTAGGTTTCAATTTTTCATTCATTCTCCTATCTTTATTCTTATCAGCTTTCAGTTGTGAATTGAAGAAGCAGGAAATTAGGCAAACGCTATTTGAAAAATAATAATTCTAGGTTTTTCATGTCACAAAGACAGCAAAACATTCTAATTTATAGTTAATTCTGAAAGGTTATAATATCAGGAAGATACCTGGAACATCTTAACAGAGAGATAAGTGATAAAAACCATGCTTATAGCCAATTATGACATTAACATTTAAAATATTTCCTCGAGAAAATTGCTCATATTATGGAAGTGTACATTTTCTACCTTCTCAGCCAATCAGTCTAAGAGTTATGTCATGTAATTTTTATTCCGTTTTGTTTAGTCTTCAGTTTTTGACCCTGGCTGATAAGTTCTTATGACTCCAAACATAAATTGATAATTGTGGTAACAATATAAAGTATGGGTATAAACCAACTCAAATATCAGCTGAGGCACTTGCTCTTACCACAAAAACTGCATAAAATATGTGCTCAAAACTCAGTTTATACACAAGTATACATGATAATCTGTTGTCAGTTTGAGAGGATTAAGAGTGAAGAGGTGAAGTGTAACCTGTCAATCAGGTGGCAGCTTGATGACCTCATTTGGAGGTGCTAAGGAGATAATAGCTAGCTTGAAGTGGGACACAAGCTCACTTCCGGGGATTCATTGCAATCTACCAGCTCATGGAGACAGACTGATGGCAGCCAGAACCTTGGAGCTGGAGAAGCCACATGGGGACCCTTCTTAGAGCTGAGAGCATCCACCAGATTTTTCACCCACTGGTCTGGCACCTTCCCATATGTTTCATGAGTCTGAAGAAGAATTTATAGATTGGTATCAGACATATGGACTAACATCAGACTTGTGGACTTGATCTGGACTGGGTTGGGTTGTTTTCTCAATATTCCATTGCTCTAGCATGGAAAGCTCTTTCTTGTATATGTGTCTATGAATCTGATTCTCTATTTTAGTCGGAGTAACACAATATCAGTTTAGAATGTTTTGCATATCTATCTAGTCTGAATCTGCTTGCATTTCAGGATCAATCCCTCCCGCAGGTCAACCCGGAGTCACAGTGACTGTATGTCCTGCAGAAGGAAGCACAGCCCAGTCTGGCTCCACCTTCACTACGTCTTCATCTATGTTTTTAGGACCTTCTCCTGGCCTGCTCCTCAACCAGCCATGATGTCCTTTGCCAGGGACAGGTTTCTCTTGGTGGCCTCCTCCTTTGCTTTTTCATATCTTGGGATACTTTCCTTTTCAGGTTTCATTTATAATTCAATACAGCCTGAATCTCTGTGGGAAATCATTTCAGATACTGCTTGCTGTATCCTTTGATATCTCACTCATATAGTTCTACTTCAAGGCCAACTCATTTCGCTATGTTTTATATCAAATTCTCATGCTAATATTCACAATGTGTTGTTATTGATACTGCACTCTAAAAAAACTCATGGCTATTTCTGTAATTATCTCAACCATCTACTGGGTTGCATGTTATTGAATGTGCTGTGATAGGTCTCATAACGGGGTCCAGCATAGCCTATCCCAGGAGATGTTTTTACTTTCTATGGAAGATTCACAGTGAAAGTCACAACATTTTAGCTCAGTTTTATTTCCCAAGACTCTAGATTTCACCTACCTTTTGTTTACTTGTTTGTTTATTTATTTATTTCTGGAGATGACGAATATTGACTCTAAGACATGGAACTAAGTCAATCTTTCCTCTTGATCTGGTTGAATGAGTAGTTAGAAGGTGTAGTTACTTCCACCGAGAATGGAGTATTTCTGAGTGACAGTTACACATCCAGCCCACTGCCACAACAGAAAGTACAGACTGGGGAGTGATGTGTCCACTCGAGGGACAACCAGAAAACTTCCTCAAATTTCTTACTCCACAAGAATTATGTGACAGATGTTTGATTAGATGTTTTACTTTTAGGTATTGTTCCTGTTGGTAAGGGTTCCCTTTTAATTTTCTAATTTTATAAGGCAAAATATCATTTACATTTAAAACATAGATTGGCTAGTCTCCCACTTTAAAACATTACTAGCCCACCTTCCTAAACCAATTTATTTTTTAGCCTTTTGGAAAACTTACTTCAAATATATAGATTTATTTACATCATAAAGTATTTCTATTTTAAGTGACTTCACCATTTCTGTGACAGTGAGACACTAAAGTATATTGATAATGTTTTATATCATACGATAAAATGTCTGAAATAATTAGGATAATTGAAAATTGGTTATTGAATGGAAACTCCTAACATATCATGGCATCACAGTCACTTAGAAGATAAATCAGTAATGAATATATATGTCATTGAAAATAGTCATAACTAGAAAATGACAATCTCCATGGGCCTGAATGGGTATGTTACAGTTCCTTTGGACATATGACAAATTGGACACACAACTAAAATTATGGTAATGGAAAAGCAAAGCTATTTGACTGTAGCAGTGCTTCAAGCATGCTCTGGTCTGGCACCTGTGGATAATTTGCAGGTCTACTTCAGATAAATGGATTCCAAATCTACACTTTCACTAGATCCCCATGTGATCTGTATTTATACTTATTAAACTTTATTGAAAAGATTAAAGTAACCACAAAGCTAATGACATTTTTTTCTATGTAGAGAACTAAAGACACATTTTAACTAAAGTAGAAAAGGAAAGGCCCTCTCTTCACAGTACATAAAGCATGTAACCATTTCTTTATACATTTTGATGGGAGAAACATGGGGCTTTCTACCTCTGCACAGAAAGAGTTGTCATCTTGGAAACCCACAAGGGCAGCTATACCTGTCCTATAGGGTCCGTGTAAGTCAGAATTGACTCAATGGCAATGAGGTTGTTGATTTATGTATTTTGAATTTTTTGTTACAATATGCTGCAGAATCTTCAAAGTTCACAGACTAGGATCTCACTCCTTGAAATTCTACAATGATTCTCCCTTATGTTTAGAATAAAAGTAAAGTTCTTAACTAAAAAAGAGAAATATATGAAAGTAGCCACTAAACATATATTTCTTTTCTTGATGGTTTAGATGTCCAAAAGTTCCTTGCTGAACGACCAGAAGGGCCCAATTCTCCACCATGACAGCTGGACTCACATGGGAGATTTCAACATCCTTGGTTCCCCGTCACACCCAGTTCATCACATCAGAATTCTTATGCATCCAACTGAGGCACCTAGTTATTTCTAGCTTTCCACAGATGATTCCAACCAAAGTTGAAAAACTTTGAAATTAGCCAAGTTTTTTACCAGTAAAAAAAAAAAGGAAATTTGTAGAACACTAGGAGTAAAAAGAAACCAATCAATAAACAATTGCTGAATACATATCAATATAAAATGTAATAGTAATGAAAATGCAATTTTAAGGTGTATATATATAAATATATCCTTGTATATGGAAGGATAAGTGTGTACACAAATATCACATCCACATTTGTGTGCAGTCAGTTGAAATATATGAAAAAATTATGAAGCTATAGTTTGATGACCTAGCATCCACTGTACAACTAAAAATTGATTTTAACTCTTAAAGGCTACTGTTGTAGATTCTTACTAAATATTAAGGACTCAAATCAGTAAAATCTCTGGCACCATCGATTACAACTCGATAAAACAATTTTACAAATTAAAAAAAAAAAGATCGTGTGTGTTTTCCATGGCAGAAGTGGCATTCTTCCATTTGCCCTTAGCAATTTTGGCATTCTGGATGTACTTGAATTGTGTCCTCTTAAAACGTGTTTTGAGTTGTAAGACAAAATAACGTTGGATGGTACTCATTCGGGGTTGTAGATTGGGTGGAGGAGGTGTTCCAAGGAAATTCTCTTAGGACCTTCTTGCAATGAACAAGTTGATTGACTGCATGGAAAAGAACCTGCAGGTATGATTTTCCTGGCCTTATTTCTCAAGAATGCAATTTTGCATTTCCTATAAAACTTCACCCAAATAAGCCCCTGTGTTCTGCATCCTTCAAGAAAATATTTCAAGATTACCCTTTGGAAGTTTTAAACACATGCAACATAAACTTCTAAATTAACCTTTCTGTTTTGAATTTAACTATCCGTCCTCTCTGAAGCCAATGATTTGATTGGACATTTTTTAAGGCACTCAGAAGAATCTAAGACAAGTGTATTCCTCAGAGAACTTGACTGTGGCCATCCATGATTGAGGAAGTCTGTCTAGAATGTTTCATTTGGAATAAACCTGTGGGTGTATGAACTGGAATCCTAGTAGCGATATATTTGAGAACTCACCTGTATTTCTCTGTATGTATTTATTCTATGCACACACAGATACAATAAGGAAAGAGGGAGAGAGAGAGAGAGAGAGAGAGAGAGAGAGAGAGAGAGAGAGAGAGAGAGGAGAGGAGAGAAGATAGGGGAGAGAAGAGAGGAAAGAGAGAACAATATACAGATTATCTAGCAAAACATTAAAGAAAACACATGTGCCAAACACACCTAAAGTATTTAAAATAATATCGATCCTTTAGGAAACATAAAAATATAAATTTGAAAGATTGCTAGAGATTTGCTGTTTATAGATCTTTTTTTTTCTTTCACTATATTGTTGTTTTGTTACCAGCAAGTATCCTTACCTACAGCAACCCTATAAAACAGAGTCAATTTCCCTCAGTTTCACAGGCTATAATCTTCTCAGGAGCAAATTGCTAAGTCTATCTTTTTGTCAGAAGTCAAGCACTAAATCATTCAACTACCAGAGATTATTTATAATGTTAACAACACAACATTAAGGGTTACTAATTAAAAGGTGAAAAATTCACCCAAAATAAACATATAGAAAATGGCTGTCAGATGTGTTAAACTTCTAACCACATGCTCCACTCATCTAATTTACCTGTTGGTTTGAGAGGGTATGACGAGGCTATCTGCTCCCATAGAGATTACAGTCTTAGAAACCCTGGATCAAGCTGCCATAGGCTAGGGTTTACTCACAGCAGATGTTTGGTCATATGTGAGACTCTAAAAAGAAAAATCTTAATAATTCTGGATAAGAAAATTATGAGGAAAAATAGAAATAATTTGAAATGAGAAGTAAAAGAAGTACTATTCATCAAAATTTGGGATACATTTTTGCCTGGCATTTTAGGAAAATTCAGAGTTTTATAAGCTTATATCACAAATATACAAGCAAAAAACTATTGATAAAAACATCTAGCCTAAGGGGCTGAGCCCCGGTAGCATAGTGGTTGTGTGCGGGACTGCGGCCCACTGGGACGGAGGTTCAATTCCAGCAGTGGGGCTGGGCCTCCTACTCCCACCACCGGAGAGCAGTGATTTCCCCCCCCCCCCAAAAAAAAATCTAGCCTAAGTTCTCAAAAATTAAAATAGTTAAAATATAGGAACAAATAATATAATAAAAGAAGTGATGTTATGTTTATACAACGAAATGCATGTCCTTCGAAAACACCAATAAAAAATACGAACTTCTTAGGCAACCATCTGAGAAATATATTAGTGAAAAGCAATAGACTCTACTAGTATTGACATAAATAGCAGTACAAATATAAGATAAATAATTACATCAGATAAACTCACTGCCATAGAGTCCATGCCTATTCATATCAAGGCAATAGGGCAAAGTAGAAATGCCCCGGGAACTTCTGAGACTGAATCATCACTGAAGTATAAAGTCTCATATCTCCCCCATATGATTGAATTCTCAATGTTTTCTGAAAATATAATTATAGAATACTGCTAAGGACTTAATTTGGCCCTCTAACATTATATATTGAAGTCCTGTTCCCTGCCCTATGTGTTTGATCTTGTTTAGAATAAGGTTTCTCTTCTGTTAAATTAATTAGATCATAGGTAAGTGAAATGGATCCTATTCCTAAGATTTTCTGAATAATAAAAAAAATCAAAGGAGATGAAACATAAGCATGGAATGAAGAGGTTCTATCAAGATAGTCATAGATTTATGCATAACCCAAAGTACTCCAAATTTCAAAAGAATTAAAAACTTAAATGTACAATCTAGAGCTATAAAGATTATAAGGGGAAGAATTAAGGGCAAAAACATAGCATCAAATATAAAGAAGCACACAAACAACAAAAGATGAATTACAAGAGTAGGACCTCCTAAAAATTAGACACATGTGCATCAAAATATTTCACCAAAAAAGAAAAAAGTGAAGCTACATACAAAGGAAAAACTTGGTAGTGTCACATCACTTAAGACATAAATGTCTACAAACTATAGAAAACTTCAAAACCTCAACAAAAAGATAAGAATATATATCTCTTTAAAAATGAGCAGAGGGCAAGCTACACACTAAGGAAAAACTTAGTAGTGTCACATCACTGAAGACATAAATCTCTACAAACTATAGAAAACTTCAAAACCTCGACAAAAAGATAAGAATAAATAGCTCTATTTAAAAATGAGCAGAGGGCATGAACAGACACTCGTGGTTAGCAGATCAAGGCTTCAGCACAACATGTAACCACTATGTCACCAGACCTCCTTGGAATATATTCTAGAGGACAGGTCCTCAAATTATTTGATTTGACTTCAGAGAAAAAAAATATCATGACTTCCCTAAAAATTAACAACTTTTGTGCTATAGCCCATCAACTCAAATCAAAACTCATAAACATGGAATCATAGCGAGTTGTGAGTTGGGTTGCCAACCACAAAGACAGTAGTTCAAATCTACCAACTGCTCCATGCAAGAATGATAAGACTTTTTACTCCCATAAGCTGTTACAGTCTTGGAAATCCAAGAAAGAGCGGGGTGGGTGGGGGGATTCTACTCTGCCCAATGGGGCCGCTTACAGACGACAACCCATCAAAAAAACAACAAAAATATGCACCAAATTCACATCATGATGTAAAGCAGGTTAGAACTGTTCCTGTAACTTATGAGAGTAGAAAGAGTTCTTTTCCTCTTAGGAAGTTGCTGGCAGTTTTGAACAGGAGATCTCTGGGTTGGCAAACCAATGGTTGCAGCCCTCTTGATTCATTCCAGCACTCCTCCTCATAAGGGGAAGGGGGAAAGGAGATGCGCCCCCCCCCTCCCTAGACTGTTCTAGAGAAATAAGAACTGTGGCACAAACAGGTATATGCACATTTGTATTCATTACAGCACTATTGACAACAGCAAAAACAACAGAAATCACCTAAATGCCTATCTGTGGGATAATAAATAAATAAACTTTGTAAGATATATCATGGAATATTATGCAATGAAAATGATGAATCTGTGTAAGACCTCATGGCATGGATGAACCTGAAGGAACAGTAACTGAGTAAAATGATCTCATGACTAATTTGTATGAAATCACTATTATAAAAAGCCAAAACAAATAGTTGTAACAGTAAAAGAAAAACATAAAGGTTAAAAAACATTACTATGTGCCACACCTTTTCTGAAATAAATAAAAATTAGCTACCACATAAAATTCACGGTCAGAAAAGCAAGTTGCCAGGGGCCAGAATGTCTTTCTTTGCATGTTCTGGCTGGTATGCCAAACATGGAAGACCTTGACCATTCTTTTTTTTTTTTAGGCATCACTGCCCTCTGGTGGTGGGAGTAGGAGGTCCAGCCTTTGCTCCTGGAGCTGGAATTGAACCTCCAAACCAGTGGGCCGCGGTCCCAAGCACAACCACTACGCCACCAGGGCTCAGCCAACCTTGACCATTCTTTATCCAGTCTATTTCCCAAGATTGTGAAATGAAGTAACATCTTTCCTAGGGCAAAAACATTTCCTTTACCACCAAAGAATGGAGCTACCCACTTAAGCTTGCTTCTCTTGTCATGCAAAGGATTAGTGCCCAATCAGCCACACTGGTGTGGCAGTTGTGAAACCTGTGCAGCACCAGGTGCTGCCACAAGTACAAAACCCTGGCTTTGATTTTGCTGTAAGTACTTAAGCCCTTCTCATGTTTTCTTCTAAGGCCCACAAAACAATAAAACAGGCTGGCATACTTGTAATGTAATTAGGAATGAGGTCTCATAACATTCACAGTTATTCACAGTTCTTTCCCATAAAATGCTGAGAGAAACATTACAGAATACATAAGTGGATGATTAAAATAATTTAATGAATTATTGAAAATTATTTTAAACAGAAGTGTCAAATCCAGCCATGTGAAGAAAGAAAACAGATCATAACCAAGTTTGGTATAGCTCAGGCATATATGAATAGCTTAAAGTTAAAAAATGCTAATGCTATTCAGTACATAGACTTATTAAAGTAGAAAAATCGATATATTTGGTGTCAAATACATATGATTATATGAACTGGTAAGAAGTTTGAAAACCTCTAAAAGTTTTAGATGGCAGCCCTGTTGGTGTATAGGTGCTACACCACAAGTTAAAAAAGAAACAGGATAATGCCCAGTTCCCTTTCTCTTAGTATTGTAATAGAAAAACCAGCACAATCTGTTTCTCCACTGGTTAATCAGTAGGATACCTCAGTAAAACAAAAGAGGTTGTTGTCTCTTGACTCTGAGTCATAGCTGAATAATGAATGTCCTCCAGCCACTGCTTAGTTAAGTGACTAACCCCCTGATTTGTGTAACTTGTTTTAATTCTGCAATGATATACATTTCCCAAACATGATCTCTTCTCTACTTTCATTATTCTGCCTTTGGTAATAATGCATAAATGATTGACCAATCAAAATTTTTCTAATTTCACTTCCTTTTGTAACTATTAGCGAGCTGCTCTCTAACTGTGATTCAATGGATTTGGCTAGACTCTTATGACAATGATTGGCTTGGATAGTTTTAATAAAAATCTCTTTTGATCAAACTTAAGTCTGGGGTATTTTTTCCCTACCATAGAACAACTATTCATAGCTGAAGTTCTTAGACTATAGGTATAGACACAGAGTTTTCACCTGAGAGAAGGTAGCAGCCCAAATCCTTCAGCAAACATTAGGATTGATGGCACTTAAAGAATATTTCTTTTAGTAAGCATGAATCAAAGATGCCTTTCATCCCTTCTCCATCACTCTATTTGAAGGCTGAACTGGTGTAGTCAGACAAGGAAAATAAGTGCATATATAAAAGTTATGGAAAAACAGGAAGCTCCATTATTCGCAGAAAATGATTGACAGCATGCAGTGTTCAAATATATATAAAAGATTTCAACAGATCCATGGAATATCAAAACAGAAAATTCTATTTAATTGTTGTATAAGAAAAAAAACAATAAAGCCAGATTAAAAATATATTTCTTTGGCAATCAAATTCCAGAATCACTAAAAGAAATTCATGGCACAAAAGGACATAAAATATTAGATTATTTCAGTACAGAAAATGCCATTTAAATGAAAACTAAACACCCAGATCCAGAGTATGAACAATCAAGTGTTCTTATGCTCATCTACATATCCATTGAAATTGTAATTAAAGTATTAAAAGTTCTCCCCTCCACCATGGATTTAGGAATACATGAGGGGGTACCCCCCAAAAAAACTGAAAACTTTTTTTTACAAAACCACCTTATCACCTTCAAGGTACTCTCAATTACATTTAATACATTCTTTAAATCTGTGATTCTATTCTTGAAGTATTTTTTTCTAACTCATCTGTTTGAACAGGTGACTGCACTTCTTCTCTGTTATCAAATCACTGTGTTTCCATGTCCCTACCCATTCACAGAAACAAAAGGAAGCTGCCTGAAGCTAGGCCAGATGAGTCAGGAGTGGGGGTGGGGGTGGCAAAAGAAGCAGGCTGGTTTGGGTCTGTAACCAGTGTGCTGAGATGGTTGCACGAGCAGGTGCATTGTTGTGGGGGCTTAGGCCCCGATCTGCCACAGATCAGGTTTTTATTTTTTATTTTTGTTCCTCACAGTTACACAATTTTTTCAGAACCGCTAAAGAGGAATCTTGATTTTCAGAACCTCTAAAGAGGAATTTGACCTGGTGGAAAGAACTCCAAATGCATTGTCCCACCCATAAATAAAAGAAAAGAAAACAAAACAAAAACCCAAACCAAACGAGTATCCTCTGGATCTTTGATTTCACTTGACAAGCATTTTTGGGGGGTGAGGTGGGGAATCTTCCACTAGTGTCTCCATGTCATGTCAACCTCTGAGCTTTGCGCTTGCACCTCAGCATGTTGATTGTTGTGCTAGAGTGTTGCAGAGGGATGAAAAGAAAGCCGAGCAGCAGAGGTAAACACAGCTGGCTCACAGCAGGATGGCCGCACCTCATGCGAGTGGACTGGGCTCCTTAGCTACTATTGCTGTGAGGGGCCATGGCCTCCGTCCAGACTCACAGCAGCCCTTGCACAACAGAACTCCACCCTGCCCAGTCCCACGCCTTTCCCACAAAGATCCTTGGCTTGAGTCCATTGTGGCCTTGCTTTACCAGGGGAAGGAAGGTTAGTACTGCACTGTGCGAAGCGAGTCTGTTGGCACCATCATTTCAGCAGCATGTGCTCACATGGTGCCTATCACATTTTGTGGATCCTTAATCTTTTTAACTTTCCCATAATGTTAGCCCGTTCCTCATAAACAGCAGTCTAGTATAACTTAAGTTTTTTGTTTGTTTACTTGTTTTAGGGGGCATCACTGCCCTCTGGTGGGAGTGGGAGGCCCAGCCTTGCTCCTAGAGAGTTTCTGCTGGATTTGAACCTCCAAGCCAGTGGGCCGCAGTCCTGCACTCAATCACCATGCCACGGGGACTCAGCCTAAACATAAGTTTTATATGCTTTGGAAAGCAGAACCCTTATGACTTTCTTTATTGTCATGTTCACTTGATAAAATGTAAAAAATTACACACATGTTATGTTTATACATGTGTGTATACATTGGAGAGAAGCTTTGGTGGCGCACTACTTGGAGGAATTGACAGCGAAAGGGTGGTGATGGAAACTCCCCAAACACTGGCTGGGAAAAATGGAGCTGTGCACTTACATAGAACAGCATGGGCTCCGAAACTCTCAGCAGCAGCTTGACTGTTTCCTATCGGTCACTATGATTCAATCTACTTCATGGCAATTTTTATGTGTATATTATTAAACACATATACATCATACATGAATAAAAATATGGCATGACACATCACATGCAAATTTGAAATGGTCATTATCTCACAGGTTTTTATGAGAAAGGAATTGGAGGAAGGGTATTTCAGGCAGCTTTAATGATGCCCATAATTATTTGTTAATACAAAACATTTTAAGACATGGGGAACCCAGGGCAGATGATCCCTTCAGGACCAGTGGTGATAGTGGTGATGCTAGAAGAGTGAAGAGAAGGTGCAGTGGAAAGGGGAAACCGATTACAAGGGTCTACACATACTCTCCTGCCTGGAGTACGGACAACAGGAAAGTGGGCGAAGGGAGACATCAGACAATGTACGGCATGACAAAATAATAATAATCTATAAATTATCAAGGGTTCATGAGGGAAGGGGAGTTGGGAGGTAGGAGAAATATGAGGAACTAATAGCAAGGACTTAAGTAGAAAACAAATGTTTTGAGAGAGATGATGGCATCTGTGGCCGTCAAGTGCTTATGTTAATTTTACGATTTAAATGTAGGGGTGGAGTCTAGCCTGTTAATCTGGAGATAGCCATTGAGTAGCTGATGAGGCCTCTATGTGGACATAGCTTCTCCTGAGACTCCAGGGAAATCTTGCAATATTTCCTTTGTGAAGATGAGAAGCTATCTTCCCCAGTTGTTGGGAATTAGTTTCAGAGATGACAAACCACAGGCAACACAGAATGGCAGCATCTGGGAGGCTGGAGTAGCCCGTGGAGAGACCACACGGCTTTACCCTGATGGAGCTGGATCTCTGAGGCTGGGGCAGTCACATGGAGGCCTCTTCCAGCAATAAATTGCTTCTGCCACCACGGGATGCTGTTGATGGACCCTGAGCCCTGGAAGCGAGGAGCCATGGGGAGACCCCTGTTGGTGCCAGGACTCTGTACCCACTGACCTGTGACTTTGTGAGTCAGAAGGAGACTTTATGGACTGATTTCGGGCATATGGGTTAATATCAGACTTGCGACTTTGAGCTGGACGGGGCTGGGATGTTTTCTCAATGTTCTGTTCCTCTTGAATATAAACCCATTCCTTATACCTATCTGTGTGTCTCTGAAATTTGTGCCTCTAGTTTACCCGGCCTGACACAGCATCAAAGGTACAAATGTTCTTTGCATATAATAGATGTATGTATGGATTGTGATAAGAGTTGTATGAACCCCCGATAAAAGGATTTTTTAAAAAGTGTAACTATTAAAAAAATAGAAAAGGGAAACTATTATATCTTGAGAGTATATATAGTAATATATAATCCATTATGTTGTTCTGTTAATAATTACCAATATTTCCAATCTCTCATTCCCTCTCATTCTTTTGGATTTCTAATATTTAAAACCACCACTACCATCAATGATGGTATTTAAGCAAGTTTATTTTGGAAAAGTCACATCCTTATAGATATGGTGTTACATATTTCCTTTTTTAAAATCATTTAATTGGGGTCACGTACTTCACTTTTCACATTACATAAATACATACATTGTGCCAAGCACCTTCACATGTCTGCTGCCACCATCATTCTCCAAATATCCACTTTTACACTTGAACCCTTGATGTCAGCTTCACCTCTGTTCCTGTTTCCCCCTCCCCCACCAACTTTCAATACTTATAAATTATCGTTCTGTTATATCTTACACTGCCCGATATCTCTCCCCTGCCCACTCCTCCAATATCTGTCCTCCTGGTAGGAGGTTATGTGTAGATCCTTGTAGTTGGCTCCCTCTCTCTACCCCAGCTTTCCTCCACCCATCCTGTAAATGCAATCTTACCATTGGCCCTGAGTTCCCCATATTTTCAACTCCCCTCTCTACCAGTGAACCTCCTCCAGTTCAGCTGGATTTGTAAGGTAGAGTTGGGACCATGATGTTGGGTGGAGGAAGCCTTCAGGAACTAGAGGAAAGTTGTATGCTTCATCACCACCTCACTGCACCTTGAATGGCCAATTTCCTGCTCAGGAGTGTCCAATTGCTTGCACATGGACCTTGGGTCTCCACCCTGCTCTTCCCCTCATTTGTAGTGATGTAGTGATTCTTGTTCTTTTTAAAGTGACCTGATTTTAAGCGGGTTACCATTGACCAGGGGTGGGGATGGGGTTCTTGATTAAAAATTTGTCCTATATGGATCAACAAAAATGATCATAGAATGCAAAAATAGTATTGTAATATATTTACTTTAATTTTAACATGCCGTATGATGTTGTTAAATTGTTAAAAACTAGGATGTTTGGTCACCTTATGTTGATGCTTGATCTCTGCTCCTTCCGATTCCCCCGTGATCACACAGGCTGGTGTGCTTCTTCCATGTGGGCTTTGCTCTTTTGCGCTACATGGGCACTTGTTCACCTTCAAGCCTTTAAGATCCCAGATACTTTGTCATTTGGTGGCTAGGTGCCATTGGCTTCCTTTAAAAAAGGAAATACTACTTGAAAATTCTCTTTAAAAAAATAAAGTCAGCTGCGCATCATCTAGCCGGTGACCCTTTTTTCCGGGCTTGCACATGAGCACTCCAGGAGACTCGCCTTTCCACAGCTTCCTCACTCCTGGTCTGGGGAGTCTGAGCATCCATGGGTGAAATGGACACCCACAGAGGCTCTCCTTGGCATGGTTTAATGTTTCATTTGGTGCCAAAAAGTATTATACATTCATCCCACTTGTTCTTCATCTATTTGTGCATGACTGAAAAATCCATTAAGTGTCAAAGAAGACCACTGAAAAGGAACTAATATTGTTCAAAATAAAATTTATTTAATCATAATTCAGACATTTTTTCTCCTACTGTGCTTTGATTGAAATCTAGGTCACAGTAGAGTTCAAGTTATATTTTATAGTGGCACATTTTTATAGATAGCATTTGCTCAACTTTTCCTCCATGGATTAATTTCACATGTACAGTTATACATGAAAATGAAACTAAAGCCTTCAAATTACACATTCAGAATGTCAGTAATTTAATATTATATTGGACCCATGCTGATTTTTCCTGTGATTTTTTAAAAAAAATGAAATATCAGTAGTTCCTAAATGAAAACAGTGCTGTTATCTTTTTTGTACATATAGAATTGATGGAATTCTTCAGAAAATTTTAAGCAGAATTATGTAGAAGCTTTTTTGAGGTCACAGAATACCTGGTGTTTCCAGGAATAACTGGGCCATAACTTCTTCCCTTATTTCTACAGCCTAATTTTTCCAAACTCTCTTCCAAATTTTGTAGAATTCCAGCATGTTTCTATGGAATAATTTCCCAGAGTAATATATACACAGAACAAAATTAAAGTTTATGAGGACTAAAATATAGTTTAAAAACATTGAAATGACCTTGAATCTAGGTAGGGAAATTTTCAATTCCCTTGTTTTAATTTAATACAATCACTCTAGCTTTACAATATAAAAATGAATAGTAGGGTTTACTACATGGTATTTCTATAAGACTACAAAAATAAAGATCATATAAAACATTATCCCAGAGTTTTGCAAATATTTTCTAAGCAATAGATAATAATTTAGGAGGGACTAGCTCCTGGATATCATGGAAGGCAAGTTAGTTGTTATTAGGAATCATCAATTTAGTCCCTACTCCCAGTGAGTCTATTCACATCCAAACCAAACCAAACCAAACCAAACACTACCTGGTCCTTCACAATTGTTCTTATGTTTGAGCTCATTTTTGCAGCCACTGTGTCAGTTCATTTGGTCAAGGGCTTTCCTCTTTTTCTCCTTCCCTCCACTCTACTAAACATGAGATCCTTCTCCAGGGTCTAGTATCTTCTGACCACATGTCAAAGATACCTGAAATAAATTCTCACCATCTTTTCCTCTAAGGATATTTCTGGCTATATTTATTCCTTGACAAATTTGAGGTTTTGGCAGTCCATATTACTGTCAATATTCTCCACTAGCATCATAAGTCAAATGCATTGATTCTACCTCTATCTTCCTTATTCAATGCCCAACTTTCACATGCATATGAGACAATAGAAAATATCATGTATTGGTTTGGGTTCACCTTTGACCTCAACATAACATCCTTGCTTTTCAACACTTTAAACATATCTTGTGTAGCGGGCTGAGCCCCGGTGGCGTAGTGATTGTGCACAGGATTGCAGCCCACTGGGATGAAGGTTCAATTCCAGCAGCGGCTCCACAGGAGCAAAGGCTGGGCCTCCTACTCCCACCACCAGAGGGCAGTGATGCCCCCCCCCCCAAATGATATCTTGTGTAGCATATTTACCCAATGATGTTTCATTAGCATTGATTTTAGATTCTAAATAAAATTCTGGATAACTGCAGAATTTTCTCAACTTTTCATTATCTTACTTATTTGTCTAATTCTGAAAACTTCTGTTTCCATTATATTGACTTGTAATTCATTTGAAGATGGAATTCCTTGATGTTCATCAGCAAGTACTTCAAGTCCTCATTTTCAGCAAGCAATGTTTAATCCATTTATTACAGGTTGTTATTAAGTCTTTCACCAATCCTGATGTCCTATTATTTAAATAATCCAGCTCACGGACTGCTTGTACAGTTAGGCTGATTAAGGGGGGAAGGTGATAAGAAACAGCACTGGTGCATACCTTTCCTGATTTCAAACCATGCAGGATTCCCTAGTTTGTTTGTTTTTTCCTACAGCTTTCTCAGAATCCATTACTACACGAGCACAAGTAAGTGCTCTGGAATCCTTGTTGTTTTTAGGGCTATGTATAGTTTGTTATTATCATCCACACAATCCATTTCTGTTGCATGATCAATAGCGTACAAGTAGACATACTTGTGGTATTCTCTACTTTAAGTCAAGACCCATCTGACATTGGCAATAATGCCTCCATTTTACATCATCTTCTGTATCCAACCTAAACCTGTGGCAGCATCTGTTGAAGTACTGCTGCAACCACTGTTGAAAATATTGAGCAGTATTTTGCTTGATTGTGATATTAATGATACTTGTCTATAATTTCTGCATTCTGTTGAGTCCCCTTGCTTTTAAATAGGTACAAATATAGATCTCTTCTAGTGAGTTGCACAAGTAGCTGTCTTCTAAATTTCCTGGCACAGACAAGTGAGTGTTTCCAGTCCTTCATCAGCTTGTTGAAACATTTCAACTGGTATTCCATCAGTTCCCACAGCAGCTTCTTTGGGTCATGCTTTCCGTGAAGCTACAATATCTTCCTTCAGTACCATTGACTTTAGCACACATGCAATCTCCTGATATGGTAGACTGTTGACTTGTTCTTTTTAGTATGATGACTCTACTTATTTTTTCTTATCTTCTTTTGATGATTACTGCATCATCCACTATCTTTCCCATAGACTATTTCAATATTGAACCTCAAGACTTAGATTATTTCTTGAATTTTTAAGTTTAAGATGCTTACTCTGTTATTCCTCTTTCATTTTCGTAATATTTTCCTTCATTTTCTTGGGTTGCCCTTTGAAGTCTTGTGTTCTGCTTTCTGGCTTTGTTGTTGTTTCCATGAGCCTTAGGTACACTATGATTAAGAGGAAGTTTTAGAGTTTCTTCTGTTATCCACTTTGAACTTCGCTTTCCTTCCTGTATTTTTAATGACCTTTAATTTTTTCAGTATGACACCCTTGCTATCATCCCACAGCTCATCAGATCTTCTGTACGTAATGTTCATTGGGCTAAATCTGTTCTTGAGATGGTCACTAAATTCAGGTGGGATTGACTGACTCAAGGTTCCATTTTGGGTGTCCTGGACTTGCTTAAATTTCTTCAGCTTCAAGCTTAACTTACATATGAAAAATTGGTTATATTTTCCAGTCACTCTCTGCCTGTCTGATTTGAGCTGCTGCTATTGAGTGTCTACTGAGATGTAGTCAATTTGATTTCCAAGTATTCCATCTGGAGAAGTTCATGCTTAAGCACCATTTATGTCGTTGAAAAAGTTCTTTATTCTGAGAAAATCATTGGTCTTGCAACACTTCTATTATATCGGATTATTTCTAGCTTCACTTCTATTGTCAAGACCATATTTTCCCAGTACTATCCCTTCCTTATAGTTTTCAACTTTTTATTCCAATTATTAATAATTGTTGATGCAGTTTGATTGTATATTTGATCAATTTCAAAGTGGATATATTTCTAGAATTCTTCACTTTCTTCACCACTAACTTTAGTGGTTGTTGTATAAATTTAAACATGTATTGTATGGATAGGATTTCCCTGATACTGACAGATATAATCCTATCAGATAGAGTGGCATGTACTTCAAAATAGATCTTGAAATGCCTTTTTGACTATTACTGATGCCATAACATTCCTCTTGGCTATGTCACCCCCAATACAGCAACCCCATACTTTTATGATTCCAAATGGCTAATTCTGTTGCAGTTCACCAATGCTAGTGGTTCAATCTCTATTCATTTCATGCTATTTATGAGTATCTCCAATTATTCTGGTTTCACATTTTGTACTTCCAAAGTTCTGATTTTTTTTGTAGCTGTATCTTTTCAGTTGGAATTGTGCCCACTAGCAAACATAGGTCCAGAAACATTACTCCATTCGTGTCATCACTGTCTGACCTTCTTTGAAAAGGCAACTCTTCCTCGGTCATACTTTGAGTACCACCTGACTTGAGGACTTCATCTTACTTTCCTGCACCCTATATGACAGTGGTTGGTTTGTAATTATGAACTTTTCACTCTCTGACAATGTTTAGATCCTATACAGAAGGTTTTCCTTGGCTAATACCTCAGGTGTGAACAGCTTATTTCTTCTTTATAGTTTATTTTTTGTTTGAAGCTTTGCTGTAACCCATATACTCTTATTGACCCTGTTGGTATTTGAAATAGCAGTGTCATAGGTTCAAGTATCACAGCAACCCCCTCACCACAGTGCGACAGAATGACAGGCAAGTGGTGGTGGTGAAGCCAGTGGTTAGTTACAAAGAGGAAGCCCCTCAATGGGATGGGGTATCACTGTGGCTGCCACAATGGACTCAAGCATAGGCTCTGTTGACCATAAGATGTCTATGAGTTAGAGTTGACTCCATAGGGCACCTAACAATGAAATATATTAGTTTTTTAAGTAATTGTGGTAGAGGTGATATTCATATTTACAATGAAAACAATTGTGTGGTAGCTTTTAGTAGTTACAGTGGCAGTAGAAGGTTTTTTTTTTTTTAAAGACATCACTGCCCTCAGGTGGTGGGAGTAGGAGGCCCAGCCTTTGCTCCTGGGAGCCGGAATTGAATCTTCATCCCAGTGGACCGCAGTCCCATGCACAACCACTACGCCACCGGGGCTCAGTCCGCTAGAAGGTGTATTTTTAATTTTCATATTACTATGATAATAGCATATGGGCAGTTGAAAAACAAAGAGATCCACAAGAACCAAATTCTCCTGCTCCTATTCTGCTTTCCGCATTACAAATTCTTATGAGCATTATGTTTCAAAATGCAATTTAAAACAAAGCAACATTTTGTGCTTACTAAGGAAGAGCTTTAACCTTAGTTCTGTAACCATAGCATGTTTATGGTAGCATTAAATACAATTATATTCCCCTCTAGTGCTCCCTAAAAATATTTGCCTATTATATAACCAAAGAAGCACTGAAAATATGTTGAGAACTGTTAGAAATTTTTAATATTTTAAAAATTTCATTACTGAAAATAGTCCATTTCACCTAATAAAAGTAGTTTCAAAGGCTGTAAGACTTTATGAAGCAGAGAGTTTCATCTTTCTCCCACAGAACTGCTGGAGTATTTAAATCATCAGCTTTGTCAGCATAGCAGAAAATGCGCAGAAGTTATAGATAACATGGTACACCACAGCACACCCAAAAGCAATCAAGGTAGTGGTATTTCCATAATAAAGGACAACTTTCAATGTTATGTCCATGGTTGTAATTTAGATATATCACATCTTATTTCAGACCAATAACAATTTCCTCTTCTTGCTAAACTCACACATGTTGCAAATAGCCAGTGACTCTTTATGTCACATGCTTAAGGATATCATTAATTTCTGTTCATATAGAGGCCAGTGATAAGTCCTATGAAGGACTATAAAGGACATCCCTTCAAACTGTAAAGGACATAAAGGACTATAAAGGACACCCCTTCAAACTCTTCATGCTCCATGCTGTTGCTCATGACAAATGGAAGCGACATGGCTAACGTGGAGAGCTTGGGACTCAAGAAGAGCAGATAATAAGACATGTGATGGAAGAAGCCAGGGTCCAGAGGGGATAAGGAGTGGTTTCCCTCATGTGCAGTATGAGAGTTTGAATGAGGACATGTTTTTCAGGTGGGTTGCTACTTGAACCCACCAGCCAATCTATGGGCTTAAGATAAGGATGCTGCTCCCAATTATTTACAGCCTCAAAAAGCTAAGGTGGCTCCTATTCTCTCCGGTAAGGTCAAAATGAATCAGAATTGACTTGCACGTATAGGTGTTCCTTTGTGAATATGTTTATGTTTGAAGTCGGCATTCAGAAAAAATACATGGGTGAAGATCCTGCCTCCCTTTACAGTGATTGTACGTACACTGTAATATATAGTTTAGTAGTAATGACTGAGTAATGTCAGCAGAGCAGTAGCATATCAGCAGTATAAGAAAGTCTTTTCCAAGACATGGCTCTGTAAATAAATCAGAGAATAAATTTTCTGAATATGTAGAAGCTTTTAACAAACTTCAAACTTTATTATAATGATTGGCCTGCCCTGAGATCATATATCACTTTAGAAACTATTTTGAAATGTAGAGGTTATTATGCCAGAGCTCTTATTTAATATGTAATGTCAAAACTTCTAATAGCTGTACAATATTTTTACAGATGCCCTGGGTTGAAACATTTTGAAAAAACAAGCATAAAGTGCATCAGAACTAGGCCCTTAAATGTTATTTGTGACTATCCCTTGGGTACTGTTGTACTTGCCTTTATATGTATGCATACCATTAAACAGCTATTTCATGGAGACTACATTATTGCAGAATAAATTATGTTTCCTGTACTTGGTAACTATTAAAATATAAGCTGTGTTTTTCCATATAGCTCTTAACTAATAAACCACTTTTGAGGACTAAGATAAAATAAATAAATAAATCCCTGATCCTGTTCTTGGCATCCCATTGCCGCAAAAACTTCTTTTAAATCTTATTATAAGATTATTACTAAGATGCTACTTATGCATTACACACCTATCATTTTAAAAATAAATGAGAACTAATTCTATCATGTGATAAACAAAAATCTGAAAATTGGAATTGCACCTTCAAATATAACTCTTAACAAAGATACCTATCTCTCCTGAATCCAAAAACCCATATGTGATGTTATGGAGACATATTTCATTTCTATTTTATTTCCCAGAAAGTTAAAACTATTCTAACATTTTACTGCCTATTAAATTGAAGAGTAAAATATTCATTTGCATTTTATGTCAATGGATTTTGTTCACAAGAGATTTAGCAATGGAATGCATGGTCATTGTTATGATTCCTCAGTCATGAAAGAACATACCTTTCAGATTTTTGACTAAAATTTCAGGATGAAATTATTTCATTCCCACGTTTTCAGAAAAACATAGATCAGACTGTCCAGTTGTTCAAAGACTAGCAGGATATCTCCTTTTGTGTGACGTTTCTACAGTGACCCAATAAAAGGCATTTTCTTGGGGGAGAGGGTCCTCCAGGATGTCGGATGAATCCCTTGAGGTATGCTCTCTGTCATCTCAGTTTCTGTTAATATTGACACAAATGAAATGTCTCCTATTTATAGTTTTATATATGGCATAATCAAAAGGGATAGCTGATAGATTTATTGAAATGATCATTTAAATTTCAGATTGTTGCTGGAAGAGGGGAATATCTTTCTGTAAACTTTCACAAAGTTGAGGTAAGAGGAAAATTCAATTCAATTCTCTTTGTTGAATAGAAAAGCTTTCAATTCACAAGTTTATAGTATCTAACATAGTATGGCTTGCTTTTGCATTTTTGTCTTATAGATTTGTTACGTGCAAAGACAAAGCTACAAGTGTTAAGCATCATGATAAAATACTTACTACAAGTAAACACACACCATGAAATTAAGAGGGGGGTGATTTGAGTTTTTGAATATAACTTGATATTCAAAGAGAATCACACTTATTTTTTAAGAATGAAGAATGAACATCCCCTGGGCTAGCCAAATCTGTCTGGTAGAATCGGGATAATGATAGTCGGTGGAGGGAAGCAGAGGAAAGTTGCATATTTCATGGCTACTACACTTTACCTAGACGGGCTCATCACTTCGCGGTGACCCCTCTGTAAGAGGATGTCACTTCACTTATCAGTGGGTTTTGGGTTCCCAATATGCATTCCCCCACGCTTATAATGATATAAGTTTTAGGTCTTTGATGCTTGATACTGGATCCCTTTGACACCTCGTGGTCGCTCAGGTTGGTTTGCTGCTTCTTAGCTTGATGGCCGCTTGTTTACCTTTAAGCCTTTAAAACCTCAGACACCATATCTTTTGATTGCCAGGCACCATCACGTTTCTCCACCACATTTGCTTATGCACATATTTGTTGTCTGTGATCATATCATGAAAGTGAACATATAATGATCCAATAAAAGAACTAAAGGAAAGGGGGAAAGAGGAGCTTATGCCGGGGGCTCAAGTGGAAAATGTTTGGAAATGAATGTTGCAACATGTGTACAATTGTGCTTAATACGAATGATGTATTGAATGTTATAAGAGCTGTAAGAGACCCCAATACAATCTTTATTAAAAAAAAGGGAGGGCGAAGGAGGAGCTTATACCAAGGGCTTGAGTAGAAAATGTTTGGAAATGAATGTGGCAACAGGTGCACAAATATGCTTGCTACAAGTGATGTATTGAATGTTATAAGAGCTGTAAGAGCCCCCAATACAATCTATATTAAAAAAGAATGAAGAATGAAAACAAATTAACTTGCAGTTATTTAAACAAGAAAATCTCGGAAGAAGTAAAAATTAAATTCACTATCACAAACCAATGCTTCTAACAACATTGGCAAGCACTAAAATAAATACATTAAAATGATAATAGTTTTAATGGATGCAGAAGTGTTAGTTTCAGGTGGAACTAATCCAGGTCTCATGGAATCATGATAATATGAAACTTGAATCAAATATGATAGATATATATATTCCAATGCTATTGTTTTACATAGGAAAAAGTTGAATGTCAGAAAGTAAATGACTTGCTCGTTCAATCAAAAAATGTAGCACATATGTTTTGATTTTAGAGTTTTGACAATATAAGCACCAAGATTGGTTGAAATTGCAATATGCTTGGGATATTGTTAAAGTTTGTACTAAAAATACAATATTATGTGTTCTAATTTTCCTACCTTGTCAAAGATGTATACAAAGACACAACTTATTTATAAGCATTTGCAGACATTCTAATGTCACAAAATCATTGACATATCAATTCCATTTCTCTTCATCTCTCCTCTCTTATAATCATTTTTGTTGCCTCCATGACTCAGCCGGGACACATTTTCATTTAGCCTCTCTATTATCATTTTGATTTAAATCCTCTGCCTTCTTGAATTGACTGGTGCTGATGAACTATTTCTATTTCAACTGCGTCTGTTCGGCTCTGATGATCCGTAGTAATATTGTAGCTTTTGCTCCATCACCCCCTCTGCGGTTGGGTAATGAGGTTCACAGAGCCTTCGTCTCCCCACCCCTCCTTATGGAGCAATCCTGAAGTTCAATGTGGGCAGTGAGAATGGTATTTTGTTAGTTGGAAAACCCATAGCAGTCATATGGATAGCATACTGCCTTATAAGCTGTCAACTGTCACAGAGAATTTGAGGTTAATTGTCCTTCTATGTATTTAGTTCCTTTCTCCCATTTAGTAGCAAGCTGATTACTTTGAAATGTGGACACATATACTTGTACATTCTACCACTAGATTGCATAAAGTAAATCTACCACATTATTGGATATTCAGGGTTAACAGTAAAACTGACAGAATGCATATGTAGTTATTTATTATACTCTCTTAGGCACAAATGTTCATTATTACAATATGCTCAACTGCACTCTCACCTTTTCATTCATTATTATCAGAAACATTGTGAGTATGATATGTAGATTACTGTGAGGAACAATACTGCTTTAACAGAGCCTTTTTTTCTGGCACAAAGACTAGCCCCCCCAAAAGAAAAAAAAAAAGAATATGAGAGCCCAATCTACCCTTAAAAAGGAAGCTGCAGAGCATTTAGTGTTTTGGCATGGAAGACTGGTGATACTGTTATGCTGTGGAATGCATACTTGGAGTAAAAAATCAATCAGTCAATTTTCAGAGCTTGGATGAAGTGTTCAATCCAGTTCTGGACAACATTAATGCAGACACAGGCCTTAATGCATCATTTATCTTAAAAATCACTTATCTGGAAACATCAACGATACGGAACACAGTTAAAAAGTTAAAAGGGAAAGAAAATAGATTACACAGGATGAGTTTCCCAATTCAAAATACATTAAACAGAGACATCAAAAGAGCCATTTGAAATCCACACATTTGCAGGGATCAAAACATAGACGTGGAATAACCTGTGCACAAATCAGGCAATTAAAACTCAAAGCAAAACAGAGTACTCACACTCTAAGACTTCTATTCAACTACTATCTTAAATTTTAATCAAAATTATAAAAATTATAATTAATTAATTAATTAAAATGAATCAAGTACACTGAAAAACTGACATGTTTAAGTAAAACAAAATCAATGCTGGAAAGTCAGAATAAACACTACACTTTCCTTGTAGCAAAATGAGTGCCCTTTGTATAGGACCACTACCTAGCGTCATTAGCTCATCACTCCCCTTCTTGCCATTTACAATATGGAATTGACACTTCAGTCACATTGAAGTTGTAATTTATGAGAGAGCAATATGAGACTGCTGCAATCAATTTGGATGCCAATTTCCCTTTCCAAGTCTTACTAGTGTCTGAGAGCAAAAATGTTCATTGATCTAAAAGTATCTGTGTTGGTCATATAGCTTTATGTCAACTAAACCCTCCTGGCTAGGGATGGAATCAAATCTATCAATCATATCACAGCATGATGGTGTGACATTGGAGGGGGTGGGGTTTGCCTTCATGGGGCTGCATGAGTCTGAAGAAGAACTTATGGACTAGTATCAGACTTATTGATTTGACTTGGATTGGGCTGGGATTCTCTTTTGATATATAATTACTTTTTGCTATAAAGTTCTTTTTAAATTTTTTTTTTGGGGGCACCACTGCCCTCAGGTGGTGGGAGTAGGAGGCCCAGCCTTTGCTCCGTGGAGCTGGAATCGAACCTGCATCCCAGTGGGCCGCAGTCCCGCACACAACCACTATGCCATCGGGGCTCAGCCCTAAAGTTCTTTTTATATATAAAGATCAATTTTAATTTTCCTAAATTCACACTTCAGGCATTCCAAGTTTCAATCACTAGAAGATTTTTGTTGTGTTGTGTTTTTCTTTTATTTATTTTAAATCATTTTATTGGGGTTCATAAACTCCCATCACTATCCATACATCCATCCATTGTACGCAAAGCACATTTGTACGTTTGTTGCCAAAATCATTCTCAGACATTTCCTTTCCACTTAAGTCCCTGGTACTAGCTCCTCATATTTCCCCTCCATCAACGTTCCGTCCCCTCCCCCCATGAACCCTCAATAACTTATAAATGATTATTATTTTGTCATATCCTACACTATCTGAAGTCTCCCTTCACCCACTTCCTGATTGTCCATGCCCAGGGAGAAGGTCATATGTAGATTCGTGTAGTCGGTTCACCCTTTCTACTCCACCTTCCTTTCACTCTCCCAGTATCATCACTCTCACCACTGGTCCCGAAGAGATCATCTGTCCTGGGTTCTCCATGTTTCTGGTTCCTATCTGTACCAGTGTACATCCTCTGGTCTAGCCAGATTTGTAAGATAGAATAGGGATCATGGTAGTGGTGGTGGTGGGGAGAGAGAGGAGGGTGAAGCATTTGAGAACTAGAGGAAAGTTGCACATTTCATCATTGCTGCCCTGCACCCTGACTGGCTCCTCTCCTCCCTGCAACCCCTCTATAAGAGGATGTTACTTCATCTACAGATGGACTTTGGGCCTCCAATCTGTACTGTCCTCATTTTTAATGTTGTAATTTTTATTCTTTGATGCCTGATACCTGATCCCTTCGACACCTCATCATCACAAAGGCTGATATGCTTCTTCTATAGTGCGTTTTGTTGCTTCTGAGCTAGATGGCCGCTTGTTTACTTTCAAGCCTTTAAGACTTCAGATGCTATATCTTTTGATAGCCAGGCACCATCAGCTTTCTTCATCACTTTTGCTTATGCACACATTTGTCTTCAGTGATTGTGTCAGGAAGGTAAGCATAATAGAATACCAATTTAATAGAACAAAGTGTTCTTGCATTGAGGAAGTATTTGAATGGAGGTCCAATGCCCATCTGCTGCCATAATACTAACCCAATAAATGTAAGCATGTAGATCTATTTTCTCAATATTATATATGAATATATTTACCTATATATTCCTACATTTATACCTCTATAAATGTGCTTTTCCTTCAAGTTTTTTCTTCTATTTCCATTTACTTTCCTCTAGGAAATAAAGTTACCTCTTATACATATAGGTCACTGAATTTGTTTTTCTAGTTACCTAGCCTAACACACATACTATCCATAAAAATAATTTATTTAAATTTGTAATTTTAATGTTTGGGCTTAGTGTACTAAGAGGAAGATAAAGATAAGCAACTACCAAAATGATCTGTGTTGTTTTACAAATGTTACCTGGGGGGGGGGGGAATATTCTGCTTTCTGTTCCAAGGTAGTTTACCGTTACACATGTGCTTTATCAACCTGTCTCAGAGATCATGCGAGATCCGCATCTCACCTCTCATTTACCCCATGCCATGGACTTAATTCCTGGTCATAGAAACTCTATGGAACAGAGTAGCACTGCCCCTGTGGCTTTCACGAATATAACTTTTTTTGGTGGCGGGGGGGGGGGGGCATCACTGCCCTCTGATGGGAGTGAGAGACCCAGCCTTGCTCCTGGAGAGCTGCTGCTGGATTTGAACTGCCAAGCAGTGGGCCACAGTCCCGCACTCAACGCCACTGGGGCTCAGCCGAATGTAACTCTTTAAGAAGGGGAAACCACTTTATTTCTTCTACCAAGTGACTGGTGATTTCAAACTGCTGACTTTCTGGTAATCAGCTAAGAGTGTCACAACTACAAAACCAAGGATCCCTCTGTGCCATCCCCACTTCTAAATCAGCGAGTCCACAGTCCTTGGTTAAAGTATAGATTCTTAGAGGTTCCTTTCAATTCTAGGCTTACTCGGGAGGTCCTCAGCAGCGCCCACTGCTCTGCACTTGACCCATTTATCCACCAAACCACGGCTACATGCTGCCAGTCCTTCACTTGCTTTTCTATTTAGATCCTGAAAGCTCCCAGATTCTTGCATGATCTATATTCCCAGAAAACATAAGCACATTTTTCTTGGGAGTAAAATGTTATCTAAAATATTTTCTCAGCCTGAAACTGTTAAATTAAGGACTGTATACCTATAGTTTTAGAATGCAGGGCATAGTGAGCTACGTATTGTGACTACGAAAAGGAGTCTTGGTGGTGCAGAGGGTAGGTGCTACAAGTGATCTACATGGTCAGTGGTTAGAAACCAGTGGGTAGAAGCAGCTCTGTGAGGGAGAGTTTGGGTTTTCCACTATAGTCACCAGTGACACTCCGAGAAGCCCACAGGGAGGTTGCTATGAATCAGCATTAATTCTATGGCACTGAGGTGTGTGTGTTTTGGTATGCTTATAAAATGATTTAGTACAAGCATTTCATTTTATAGTAGACCCTCTTCAGCAGCGTTTACATTTGTTGCCCTATGCTGTAATGTTTAGAAAGAGGGCATGAACACACAGTCATCAAAGAGATGGCTTAGTGGTTTCAACAAGATTTTCTGGAATATGGCAGCTAGGCTGAACAGCTCCTATTCAAATGCTAATGAGTGTCAAATTGATTAAAGGTGTCTTTCAAAGTAAGAAATGAACTTACTGAAGCTTAAAAACATCTCACCTACTCTTTTTATTTAGGAAGGAATCAGTATTTAGGAAACTGATTCTAACTGAGGTGGGTAGCATCTGTGAATATGTTTACTTGACCAAAAAAAGGAATTAAAAATGACTAAGGTTCCAGACATTGAAACGGGGAGGTCATGTTCAATGGTTAATCATATGTGTATTTAAAGGGAAGAACTTTTCTCTGATGAAATAAAAATCATGAGAGGTGATTAATGAAGAAAAGAATCCCAGAGATAGGGCAGTATGTGAAAGAGATTCAAGATTTCTGGCTTTGAATATGGATTAAGAAATCAAAAGGCATGGAAAGCAGGCAAACCCACCTAGGCAGGGAAAGGCAGGAAATGAATGTCTCCCAGTGCTTAGGAAGGGGCAGAGACGTGATGACGTGATTTCAGTACAGTGAGACCTAGGTCAGACTTCTGACCTTAAGAAGGACACATTATAGGTTGACATTGTGATAATTCCTTCTACGATATTACAAAATAGATAGCATCACAGTTTTTAGATAATTTTAAAAAATTGGGCTCAGTAGGGCCCAGCTTTATACATCAGCATGGAACATATACTAATTTTAAAGAGCAATTCATTTTTATAAAACAGCAATAAAAAAACCTGTTGAACTCAGATCACCATTTTGTTTAATTTATTCATATGGATTGTTTTATTAACCAGGGACTCTAGATTTGTTAGGCACTATATGTTCTTCTTTTGCTAATTCTCTGCTGACACTATCTTTATACAAGCTCTCGGATTCCTGACCCTGCTATACTCTTTGTTCCTCTGGGAGTGGACAGAAAGTGATAGAAAAAGAGCAGAGAGATCATGGCTGGAGGCACCTCTGTGAGCACAGGGACCTCCTCACATTCTTAGCAGAATTGTTCTCAGAAAGTTCCTGCAGCTTTCTAAGCAGCACTTTTTATAATAAGCACAATATGTTTAATAATTGACACAAGCCTAATATCATAGAATATCATAATCTAATGAGAAAATCTACCCAAAGACAAAGACACAGTGTAGCCTCTCCCATAATCTCCTCAGTTTTCTATTGTAGGTTACATCAGAGAACTGCCTGTTCTGTTTCCATTTTCTAAATTGTGAACTATAGCACGAGTGCTTGCTAGCATTGAGTGTGTGTGTGTTTTCTACACTTTATTGTATAGGCATCCTGGTGGTGTAGTGGTTACCCATCGGGCTGCTATTTTCATGGTCAGCAGTTCCAAACCACTGACCCTTCTGTGGTAGAAAAACTGGGTTTCTACTCTCAAAAATCATTGAAGTCTCAAAAACCCATTAGGAGTCAGTATCAACTTGATGCAGCGAGTTTGAGCTTACCATCTATTTTCAAACTACACCGATCCTATGAATTTTAGGCAATATTAAAATAACATTACATTACTTCCTAATAGTATATATAAGCTGACACCATTGGTGTCCCCAAACCCCAAGCACTGGGGTTACTGGACACAATCTGATGGTTCAAACTCACTGAGATGTGCCTTGGAAGGTGGACATGGGAGTTACATCCAAATGATCAACCCTTATGAAACCATTATGCAGTTCTGAGGTGACATTATCCTTAGTCAGAAATCACTTGATGGAAAGTTACAGCAACAATTACAGAAGATGTGTGTGTGTATGTGTGTGTGTGTGTGTGCGAGTGTGTGTATTTGTGATTGCTGATTGCTTCTGATCCTAGTTTCTAGAAAGACACCTAGCATATGGGTCATTGATTTAATAAATATTTATAGATTATGAACTAGACAAAATATAGGCTTCACATTAATGTTATAGGCTAAACCAAGATGTTTTTAAAGTGTTGGATTTTACAGGAAAATAGGATTTCATTCATAAATGCAATTTCCACATGACTTGTTGTCACTGGCCATGGGGTCATTCCTACTCTTAGGGAACCACTCACAGCTCAACAGATCCCATCATTGCTGGTCTCACCACGCTGATGTCTGAGCCCATTGTCAGAGCTACCATGTCAATAAAGCTCATGGTAGTTCTTCCCCTTTCTTGCCAACATGATTTTACCAAAAATGAGGTCCTTCCAAGGACTGGCCTCTCTTGATAACTGAGCAAACTGCATGTGCTGCAGTCGTTGTAGACTCTCTTCTCAGAGCACTCTGGCTACACCTTGCAGAAGACAGTCTGACAGTTCTTCTGGCAGACAAGAGGACTTTGACTGTCCATTGTCAGCCACATGCGCCCTTCACAGATTTTCTTACACCAATGAGCTTTCACAAATAAAAGAGGGAACTGAAAGTACCTTGCGTGGATCTGTCTCCTCTTAGTACACAGAGTGACAGCTTTTCTTTCTAACACTTCAAAGAATTTTTGTGCACATTTATCTTCCTAATATTATGATCAGCAAAAAATGACATTTTCTTTCTTTGCATTTCATGTATGAAAATTATTATTATTTGTATTATTAGGCACCTATTATTCATCTTAGGGGCACAGATAGGAAATTTAATCATTATTCTTCATATAAATCATTAACATACATGTCAAGACATACTAATTAAAAAGGACATAAAAAAGCAAGCATGGGCTCATTTTCTATTATCCATCTCTTTAATAATATATAAATATTATAATATAAACCAAAACTAAAATGCAAAAATTCAAGAAAGATCACTAAGTAGTCTTATGAATAATTATAAGTTCTAGAAAGTGCAGGAAGGATATTATTTCTGTTATCAGATGGCTCTTAATCAGAAGGAGAGATTACCAGAAAAATGCTGATATGTATTTTATTGATTACTCCAAAAACTCATACTATGTAGATCATATCAAAATATGGTCAATATTCCTTAAAAAGGGTACTTCGAAATTATTGATTTTGCTCAAAGAACAGGTCAAGAGAAAGTCCTGCTGAACACAGCAAGTTTACATGACATGTATTAGAAACATAAAATATATACATCAGAGTTGCATCTTTCACATACTTGGTCAACCAGTGTGCTTGAAAAATAATCACAGACCTTTAAGAAAAACATGGCATCAAGATTTTAAGGAAAGCCCAAGTAACCTAGGCTATGTAAATGAAATAGCTTTTTTGCTGAAAATGAAGCTGATTTGTAGTGCTTACTGGTGAAGATGAAGCACCAGAAGCAAGAGTTGAACTATACCTCAAGATAAGAAATACAAAAATTCTCACAACTGACAAAAAAATAACATCATTATAAGTGGAGAAAATATTTGCATTGTGAAATATATCATTTTTTGGGGCATCACTGCCTCTGGTGGTCATGGGTGGGAGCCGCTGCTGGATTTGAACTACCAAGCCCGCGGGCTGCAGTCCTGCACTCAACCACTTAAGACACCGGGGCTCAGCCCAAAATATAATTTTTTAGGTATTTAAATGCTCCTGGAGTGGTAGACCAGAAATCAGTCCAAATATTGCACTGGGCAAAACTGTGACAAAAGACCTCCTAAAATTTTTTAAGAATATGATAATTTGAGTACTAAGATGTGCCTGACAGTAACAAAACTATATTCAATAACATTTGACATGCACACAAAATCTGAACAAATGGATAAAGAAGAAAATGAATAAAAAAAGAAAATAGATGCATTTGAATCACAGTGCTGATATAGAATACTGAATGCACCGTGGCCAGAAATTTTACAAGTACATATATTTCTTGGAAAAATTACAACTAGAATGCTTCTTGAAACTGAGGATTAAACCTTCATCTAATGTACTTTGGACAAATTTTCAGCAGGGACCAGTCCCTAGAACAAAATATCTTTAAAAATAAAAATAGATGCACAATAAGATGGATTTACACATGACTGCAACAATGGGGTGCAAACAAAACATGGATTATGAGTGTGGTACAAAACAAGACAGTATTTAGTTATATAAAGCATTATTTGCTATGAGTTGAAATTTACTTAAGGGCATCTATCAAAAGCAACTTCATTCATTCTATTTTCTGATAATTAGCAGATTTTCACAGCTAGTTCTTCTCACTCTGAGTTATGCTCCATCAGCAAATGATGTGTGAAGTGTGAATCTAGTAAAATTGGATGTTGTCAAAAATGGAATGGTGGAATGGTCTTGCATTCATTGTGAAAAAGGATATTAGAAAATGAATCTTGAAGTATAATGCTGTCTGTGATAATACTATATCTATGAACTTTCAAGAAAATCCAATCTGCATAAATATTATTCAAATTTATGCATCAAACACAAAAGCTGATAATGAATAAATTGAGCAATCTTAACAACATCCTCAGAAATTTATCAAACATATGATCAAGATACATTGAAAATTATTGATAATTTGAATGCAATGTTGGAAACAAAGAGGAAGGAACGGTACTTGAAAAATATCATTTAGTGATATAAACAAAGCTGGAGGTCGTGTGCTAAATTTTGCAATAATAAAGTCTTGTTCATAGAAAATGCCTTATTTGACAACAGGAACAGCTACTTTACCCATGGGCTTTTCCAGATAGAATACACAGCAATCAGATTGACTTCATTAGTAGGAGGAGGGAAGGGAGAAGCTCAATACTAGCAGCTAAAATTAGAGCCGGATCTGACTTTGAAACAGATCCTCAGTTGCTTTTATGTGACTTCATGGTGAAGCTGGAGAAAATTAAAACACGTCCACAATAGCCAAAATATGAACAGGAGTCTATACCATCTGAATTTCAAGGACAGCTCAAGAATAGATTTGATACATTGAAAACTAAAGAAAGAAGAGCTGTAGGAAGGCATAAAGAACATTCATGAAGAAAGCAAGGGTACATTGAAAAGACAAAAAAGAAAGAATATATCAAAGTGAATGTCAAAAGAGACTTTGAAACTTGATATTAACTGTAGAGTAGCAAATGTTGATGGAATAAATGATCAAGTCAAAGGGCTGTATAGAAAATTTCAAAGAGCATCTCAAGAAGAAATATCCAGTATTATTTTTTTAATGTGCAAAGACTATAGTTAGAAAACCAAAGAGGGAGAATACACAGAATATTTTAAACTGAAGAAACTCAAGAAAACTTTGGTTTCCAGTTGCAATCTTGAATGGTTGGGAAATATATTGAACAAAGCAAGAAGCATTAAAAGACCCACACCCCAGAACCATCAGTCCTGTTGTTTTTGACTCCAGACAGTTCATCCAGCCTATCTTATTTAGATAGATCTGCAAAGGTAACAATCCCAAAAAGGCTTCCTAAAATGAAGCAACCAAAGAAAATATAGCAATGATAACAACAACAACAACAACAACAACAAAAGAAGCATTAAAAATGATGGAAATAATATACAAAGTGAATCAATTGATTCATTTTAAAAAAAGGGGGGAAGGGGAAAGTGGAGCATTTTTTTTAAGAGGAGCTCATACCAAGGGCTCAAGTGGAAAATGTTTGGAGATGTATGTGGCAACATGTGTGCAAATGTGCTTGATACAGATGATGTGTCGAATGTTATAATAGCTGTAAGAACCCCCAATATAATTATTTTAAAAAAAGAAGAAGAGATGTTATGGAAAAAATGAAGCATTAAAAGATGATGCAAAGAATATACAAAGTGAATCAATTTACCAAAAAGAATTAGTACATATTCCACCATTTCAGGAAGAATTATCTGAGCAATAGCCAATGGAGCCAAAGGAACACATTCAAAAAAACATTAGCCAGAAACAAAAATTGATGGCAGATAAACTGAAACATTTTCACAAGCTAATGAGGCATTAGAAGCACTCACCTGTTTATGCCAGAAAATTTGGAAGAGAGCTATTAGGTCAATTGATTGGAAGAGGCACATATTTATAACAATTCCAATGAAAGATGTCCCAGCAGAATGCTCAAATTATAGAATGCTAGCATGGATATCACATGCAATATAATTTTTCTGAAGATAATTCCAACAATGCTTGCAGAAGTAAGTTGACAGAGAACTGCCAGAAATTCCGGACAGATTCAGAAAATACCAAGGAACAATGGATAATATTGCTGATCAGATAGATTTTGACCCCAAACGGAGAAACAGAAATATGTTTACTTTTTGAATGTGCCAAAGCATTCCACAGTGTGAGTCATAACAAACTATGGGTAACCTTGAGAAAATGGAAAATCTGAGCTATTTAATTTTGCTTATGCATAACTTGTACACGTATGAAGACAGCTGTGAAAATAGATCAAGGGGGTACTGAAGAGTTTAGCATCAGCAAAAGTGTGGATCAGGTTTGTATCCTTTCCCCATATATATTTTTTCTTTCGCATCACTGCTCTGGTGGGAATAAGAAGCCTGGAGAACTGCTGCTGGATTTGAACAGTCAACCCTGTGGGCCGCAGTCCCGCACACAACCACTGCGCCACCAGGGCTCAGCTTTTCCTTTCCCCGTATTTTTTCAATCTGTAGAGTGAGAAAATAATCACAGAAACTGGATAATGTGAAGCAGAATATGGCATCTGGATTGGAGGAAAGCGTATTAACAACCTGTGATATGCAGATGTCACAAACTAGCTTGCTAAATGTTAAGACAGCTTGAAACACTCTCCGATGAAGATCAAAGATTGTAGATTTAAGTATGGATTGTGACTCAATGTAAAGAAGACAAAAATCCTCAAAATTGGTCCAATAGTTAACCATGCTAAATGGAGGAAAGATGGGGTTTGTAAAGGATTTTGTTTTTCTTGGGTCCTCAATCAATGCTCATGGAGGTAGTAGACAGAAACAAGTTGCTTTAGTTAAATGTGCTACATGAGACTTTGTTAGAATTTTGAAAAACAAGGATGATACATTGAGGACTAAGATAAGCCTAACCCAAATCACAGTATTTCCCAGTGCCTCATGTACATTTTAAACTTGTACTTTGACTAGAGGAGATCAAAGAAGAATTGATGCACTTGAACTATTGTACTGGAGTATAATATTGAAAGTATTTTTGGGCTTCTAAATGAAGCTCTGTAGGAAAAAGCAGGACCAAAGTTCTGCTTCAATGTAAGGATGGAATAAGGAAATGCATGGTAGAATGCTACCCTTTTATTAGACAGATTTAATCTGTATGGTGAACAAATAATCAAAGAATCAGGACAATATGAAGAACACAGCATCAGGATAGAAGAAAGCATCATTAAAAACTGCTATATGAAAATGATATTACTTTCTTTTTAAAAATGCAAAAAAGAGGATTTGAAGAACTTATGATAAGGATCAAAGCATGCCAACTTCCTGGGGATTGCTATTCAATATAAAGAAATTAAATAAAACTTGACAAGTAGACCAATAAACAATTGGAACTGTCAACAATTTCATTTTATTTGTATGCACAATCAACACTATGAAAGTAGCAATCAGACAGCAGAGAAGATTGTGCATTAGGAAATGTTTCATGCTGTTTCCAAAGATTTAATATAATTTGAGATCAACTTGAGAGCACCTAACAGAATAGAGCAGAACAGAATGGTGGAGCGACATTCAGCAGCACGGTGACCACAGCAGTATTCTCAGTAACTGTAGAATGCATGTACTCGTGTGTCATTTTCATGATTGGGAATGTAGGGGTGGAGTCTAGTCTATCAATATGGAGATAGCCCATGAGGCCTCTGTGTGACCAATTTCTTCTGAGAATTCTGGGAAGTCTCACAGCATTTCCCAAGTGGAGTAGAGAGACTTGACTTGATCTTTGAGAGACGAACTACTGACAAGATGAGATGACAGCATGCTGATAGATCTTGATTCCTGGAGAATGGAATAGCCGGAGGAGAGGCCACATGGGCTTGCCCTGATGGAGTCAAATGTCTGGGGCAGGAGAAGCCACATGGGGACTCCTGCCAGTGCTGAGATGCTTGGGAGGTCACAGGGAGATCCCTGCCAGTTGCTGAGATGTTTTTACTGCTTCTACTGCCACTGGACACACAAGACTCTGTACCCACTGACCTGTGATTATCCTGGTGTCATTGTACATACTTCATAAGTCGGAAGGAGACTGTGTAGACTGGTATTGAACATATGGGTTAATATCAGACTTGTGACCTTGGACTGGACTGGGTTGGGAAGTTGTCTCAATGTTCCATTCCTCTTGCATATAAACTTTAGCCTTATGTCCATATGCATGTGTATGAATTTGTTTCTCTAGTTTACCCATACTAGCATAGTAACTGATCCAGTCATTCAACAAAAGCCCTTTTAAAATTGTTTTTTTTAATTTTTATGTACATTTAAAATGACAATATACTCAAAGATAAGAGGTATTAGTTTTTGTGAAAGAAAAAAGAGATACCATATGACTCAATAATAACCTACATAGTCATTAAGAGATCTATTTTTTCTTTTTATAGTCCACCTTTTATTAAATGTGGATAAGAATAACTAGCATCAAAGCTAATTATGAATTACACAAACTTATTTTCCTTAATTTTTCACTTTGATTTTAATTTAGTGTTTATCTGATAAAATTAAATATTGGAATGGAAATGTGTAAGTTTTCTAAATGAAAGGAATGCATGTAATTAGATTAGGCTCATAATTTCTATATTCTTTTAAAAGGTAATTCTTTAGTTTTCAGTATTTTCATAAATAATATATAAACAAATTTGATTAAAAGATAATTTTGTACACTCTCTCAATTGAGTCATCCTATTTTCCCACTTTTACAAATATAATTCTAAAAAAATCAGAAATGCAAACTTGTAAAATAGCAATTTTCAATATTTATAATTCACTAATGCTAAAGAAATAAACTTGATATTTATGGTTGGAGATAATGAAATGAAATTGCACTCTCATAAATACATAAGGACACCTCATATGAATATTGGATAAGAATTCTGGGCAAAATTTTGCAGAGTCTTCATTTAATTTGAAAATGAAACTTAAAAACTCACCCTTCATTTTCTGTATAATTTATTTTTTCAAAGATAAAATGAAGACCTATTTCTGTCTTTTAAATAAGTCAAGAGACTTGTAAAATAAATTTGACTTTTAACTGTTTACCCTCTGCCATTAAGATTATATATTTAAACAGTGCTTCAGGGATCTACTGCCTATTGATAAATTAAGTCAGTCAGTTCACCTTCTTTGATTTGAGTAAAGAATAATAAACATCTACCAATGATGAAATATAATGAAGCAAATACTGTATTCAGAATTCTGAATATTCACATAAGGTAATGGTAGTATAGGCAGAAATTTATAGATGACAAAAAAGATTCATTAAATTTAGTATATACACATTCAGCCACAATGATTCATTTAATTGCAAAGAGAAAATTATATATCTTAAAAATAATGTTTAGAAGGAGGCAAGTGAGCAGCAAAGTGGAGAGCTGACTAATATTTAAAAAGAAGAGTGGAGAATAGAGCAGGTATTTTGGATTCAGGACTCTAGAGTTAAGAACCCCTAGATCCTAGAACCCCAGTTAAAAATTGAAGCCAAGATGCATAGAGATCTCCAAAGAGCATATGGTCGACAAGGATCATTCCCCAGAACTGACAGAGAGAATATTTTGCCCATAGAATCTTTCAAAGGGAAACTTCAGAAAACAAAGTTAAATGTTATAGTGAAATGTGCAAAGACAGGCAATTAGAAAACCCAAAGAGAAGGATAATCACATCACTTCTCATGTTGAAAGAAACAAAAAAATTAAAAAGACTCTGGTTGCAATATTGAAAGATTCTATGGGTAAAATATTCAGTGGCACAGGAAAAATAAAGATAAAATTCATATGCAGAGTTAGTATAACAGGAAGAATTGATAGGTATTCAACCATATTAGAATGAAGTATATAAAAACTAAAGTTAATGATGAAGAAGTTTAAGAAGCACTAAAACCATTGAGGGGTTTATAAACAAGAGTCCAGGAATTGAAGGAATACCAGTTGAAATGGTTCTACAAATGAATACATTGATGGAAGCTCTCACTTGTCTATTCCAAGAAATCTGGAAACAAATCTCTGACACATTGATATCTGTGACTATTTAAAAGAAAGGTAGTTCACCATAGTGAAAAGCTATGACATAAGTCATTGGGCAAACCCACTGCATAAAAATTTCTCAAAGACATGTTTCAATAGACCATTCCATTGTAAAAGAGTTCTTCAAATTTTAAACTTCAAAGTAGTCCTTGTGGGGACAAATATGTACCCTGACCAAAGCCTGGGTTTGTCCAAATTTTTCACATGCAAAGGTTCAGAGCTTATTCTAGGGATCCTTACAATGCTGAAAGCCTACCCAAGGGATAGTTGAACTATGACTATTTGGGGAATATTCAATATTCAATATTCAATATTCCCCAGAAGAACAATCTATGTGCCCGAAGAATACATAGATTGTTTTGAAAGAGGTGCAACCAGAATCCTCCTCAGAGTTAAAGATAGTGAGATTTTGTTTCATTTACTTTGGATATGGTATAAGGATGAAGATAAATAAATAAATAAATAAATAACCAAACTAACAGCCATTGAGTCAATTCTGACGCAGTAACCTTATAAGGAATAGAATCCCCTACTATGAGTTTCTGAGATAGTAAATCTTTAAGGCATTTGAAAACCACCTCTCTATCCTGAGCTATGACTGGTGGATTTGAACTAGCGACCCTTGGGTTAGTAACTCAATGCACAAAACACTGTGCTATCCAAAACTAAAAAAGCCCAAACTAAGGAATCCCCCAAACCTCAAATCAAGCTGACTCTGTCTCACAGAGACGTTTTAGGATAGGGTGGAACTTCCCCTGTGAATTTCCTTGACTATAAATCTCAATGACAGTAGAAAGCCTCATCTTTCCCTAGACCAATGCACTACTCCTTGCAAAAGGACTGTAGACTTGGTAAAGTGGGGTAAAAAAAAGAAGCCACAGAAGATAATTCCATTAAGGTACAAACAAGCTCTTTTCATTTAAAATTAATCGCTCAGATTTTTGCACTTTGGTCTTCTTGTGCTTGGATTTCTTGTTCTGACAAGAACATTCACCATGATGCCAGGTGCAATTCACTGTGACCATTATAACAGAAGGATGCTATACCACATAGAAGCATATTTCCCACTGCTCTGAGTAATTGAGGACCAAATTTTGTTGATAAAAGAACATATACAGCGGTCAATTCATGACCAAAGCACAATATCCTGGCTGTCAGACCCTTCAGGAATGACGGCTTATGCCTTTTCACCAAGTAATTATTAAGATCAACTGGAGTGCAGGCTGAAGATGATAGAAATCTAGAAAGAGTATGGGAACATCAATAGTTTGCTGTGATCCCAAGACAAGCTTCAACTACAGGGATAATAACTGATCTCCTAAACCTTTCTATAGAAGCCCTCTTGGAACAGAGATCAAATAGATGATGCAAAACAAAAGGTTAGAGGTTCTAACCCACCATCTTCAACCTGGGAGAAAGATGTGGTCATCTGTGTCCATAAATATTACTTAACGTGTACAGTAGAACTTTACCATAGGGTTTCCAAGGGTAAAGTCTTTACCATGACTTGATTTTGGTTAACCTTTATCTTGATAGTTTTCCCAATAAGAGGTTTCTTTGAAAAATCTGAACTATATACTCCAAGATATATGAACTCAACAATTGATTTGAATGGCACAAGTGATGAACTTTGATGGAGAGTATCATACACTTACTCTCCAGACCGACTTTAGCCACAGACCGTGTCTATTAACTTTGTGGGAACATTGGGAGCAGATAGCTTTTAGCTTTTATGCACTTCAGAAATTACTTCATAGGACAATTCTATCCAAGATGCTAAAAAGTCCTTGAATGGCCTAAATCCAATGACTGACAGATTCAGAGATGGTAGAAGTCTGTATACCTGGACTTAATACGAGACAATTTTGACAGAACATTTTATCTTGAAATTTCCCCTTCAACTATGCTTTGCAAAATAACTTCCCCTTTTAAAGAACCTTCTCTCTTTTCCTGATGTCTCTGTTTTCATCTTCAAAGAAAAGCTTAGCAAGTTCTCTTCCTTTTCAATCTTGACTCTGAACCAACTTCCTAAAGCCTGACACTTGCCATCCTTTATGACTTTGGGGTTCCAGTGTTTTAAAATTTATTTAATGAAGACTTTCCTTGATTTCAATCTATGCCTGGAACATGTTCATTGTCCTTTCCTGTCCACTTTTCTTTCTCTTCCTTTGCACTTTCTTTCCCTCCACCACTTCTCTTCCCGTTATACCCTTTTCATGCCTTCCTTATTTCCTCCTCCTCCATCTGCTTTCCTTCCTTCAGGTTTTCTCTTCCTCATTCCTTTATCTTTTTCTTTTTTACAAATTAAAGAAATAAAAACACATTTTGGAAGCCTACAGTCTAATAATATATTCTGCTACAAAATTGGCTAGGCACCTATTTTGCATTCAAGAAAAAAAACATTCTAAAGCAATGATTCTTCTATATCATATTTTCTGTATAGAAACAGTCTGTCTTTGAAAATAACCTAGGTAGTATTGCAGGGTTAACAGCTGGAAATTTGGTAAATACTCCAGGAAAGAGACAATGTGAAATGATTTTTATTGCATTTTTCATTGTCCTCTATTTTTGTTTTCTTTTTGTGTCTTTGAATGCCTAACTGTAATAACTTTCTCCTTCTAGAATCTACTCAAATTTGAGCATTGCCTCTGAAGTTTAAAATGCAAATCGCAGTTCTTTTCTTTTTTTAAGAAACAGGTTTTCCATGATAATACTTAGAATGAGTCACTCATCCTAAAAGTGGCCTTTGAAATTACTATGAAATAACTGTGGATGCTATTACACACACTTACAGATGTGATTTAAATTCGCTGCAACTCCTCTGCAATTTGAATGAGAATTAGTAGCTTTGAAAGATTTAAGTTCACATTGAAAAACGATCAAAGCAAGTAGCAAAATGAACCTGAGATTATTCTCAAGAATTGAGATCTTCAATGCTTTTCAAACTGAAACCTCCAAAATATTTCACTTACTTGCAAATGTCCTACATTTTAGGTAATCTGTCTTATAAATACCTGCTAATGAAGTTAGTTCTTTTTCCCTTCTATATCCGTAAACCACCATTCTTTGAGTACCAAATTCTTCTTAGAAAAATCTCAAATGGAGAGTGAATGGAGGGCTTTAGTCATATTCTAATTAGATCATTCCAGAGTTTCTACTCAATATAGTATCTACCTTATAAAGAAAGATGATTTGTGCCAGGTAGATGCTTCATTTGTGCCAGATGCTTCATCCAGGTAGAAGAATTACAGCATCAAGTCTTGCTATTTGAAAGAGGCTTTATAAACATCATTACATTATGTTTCTTCTAGCCTCGCTTCTCACTACCCTGTTCTCCATTCCTCCATCAGCTTCTTGGATTCCCACTGGATCCCACCACCGCTCCTCTTTGCTCCTCTTGTAAAGCTGCCTTATAACAATGGCTAGGAAGGAGAATAGAGATGCAAAACCATGCTTTAGAGCTTCCATGCCACTGTGCAAATAACTGCCTTCATACAACTGTCAGAGCCCAATGGGAGTATTCCAATGGGAGTATTCTAGAGTCCAAGACAATAACATGACATTTTGGCATAATTGCAAGACAAACCAAATGATTATATAAAACCATCATGGTACCTATGACTGACTCCTAGAAACCAAAAAAATAAAAATAAATGCAACCTATAAATTTGGCATAAACAGCCAGAATCTATAATTCTGGCCAGTGGAAATTAGGAAATTTCCTTTTAGACATAAATATGCTGATTAAAATATTTTTATATTACAGATTGACACATTCCAAATTTTATTAGCCCATTGCATAGTCCTGATAACTGTTATAACACTTAATTCAATCAGTCATGCCCTTGTCTCATTGCAACAATGAATGAAAAAATCATCTGTGTACAGTGCAGCAATAGAATGAGAACATATTTACTGGATCACTTTGATGTCAGAGGCAGTAATCAAAGTCTTGATTAATAAAGATATATGCCATTCTAATTCTCATATATGCCGAGAAAACCATTTTCTCTCTTCCATACAAATAAACAATATTTTATTTTTCCTCAAAAATACAAATAAAAATGATGTCTTTGAATATTTACCTTACATTTTCTCACCCTCATTTTTCTCACATTAGTGCTGTTGTTCTATTGATTTATTATCAGCAGACTATTAATTCTACTTTATCCTGACTTAGTTTATAACCTGCCTGCCTCTATGACTCCATGGCCCTTATCTTCAGCACTTTTCAGATTATTCCCACTAATTATGAATTCTACACAACATAGCGTTGGTGATGGTCAATCTTATACACACTATATTTTTAGATCTCCTCCACCTTCTTTCCCTCCAGTGTTACTCTCCAGAATGTTGCTCATGCGCTATTCAATCAATGATAAAGTTATCTTCTAGATTCAAATGCCTTAAGGTGACCCTCAAATCAGGGTGTTGTCCTACACACTTGCCCTGTCTTAACTATCTGCACATAATTCAAATCAAACTTTCAAGTATAGCTTTAAGTTATACTTTCATGGTTCAATAGCAATTTCAGGGTGTTATGGTTCATTCAAGGACCACCTGTTTGCACAGAGGGGTGAAGCCTGAGTTGCTACCCAAAAGTCAGTGGTTGGGCAGTCAGAGGATAAAACAACACGTCACATATCCAGATGTACTGTAAAACCTTCCATAAACAGACATCAGAGAGAAAGAGAAAGCAAGGGAAACACACACACACACACACAGAATTTAAAAGGCTGAGTTCTACAATCCTCAGCATGACAAAAATCTGAATCAGCCAAAACTCATGCACAAACACCAACTTGGAGACTGGAACCTTGATGCAAAATATTAATTTATCTGCCATCAGTCCTGGCTACAATAAGCAATGACACAGGAGTCCATCATAGAAACTACATTAGTATACAGATAATAATTTCATTCTAATACCACAGAACCAACACACACATACTCACACACAATGTAAAAGCACCACTCCAAAGAAATAACATGCACAATCAGGGCACATGGAAACCTCTTCATAGACCCAGATTCAAGATTTTTCAGATGAATAGGCATTAAGATGACGTCTAAAGAACGATGTTCAAGCGCTTTGAACAACAAAGACAATCAAGCATGGGACAATCCCACTGAATAAGATCCCTTTGCAGAATGGGAAAGCAGCCATGTTACTTTGAGGAGTAAGTGTACCCAACCAAAGCCAGGGAGTTTTCAATCACCACATATGCATGTCAAAGTAGGAAGCTGAATATGCAAAACCAAGAAGAATTACTGCCCTTATGTTATGGTGCTTGCAAGGAATATTGGAAGTACTGCACATTTCCAAAAGTACAACCAGATCTGAATTGGGAAAAATTGAGAGCCAGAATGCTTAGAAACAAGAACGGCTACATTTAATCTCATGTAATTTCTACATGCTGTCAGGAGTGATCAGGCCCTGGAAAAGGACATCATGCATGGTAAAGCAGAGAGAAAAAGTGGGAAAAGTGAGAAGAGGCTGGACAAGATGGATTGACACAGGAGCTCTACCATAAGAACATGGCTACACCATGAGAACAACTGTGAGAAGGGTGGAGGGCAGAGAGTGCTCCGTTTGTTCTCTTATACTCTTCATCGACTCCACGTGAGTCTTTTTGTAACAAGATACCACCTCACACAAACAACAGCATACTTATTGCAACACTAGTCACAATGACAAGGCGATGCAAACAACCTAAAGATTTTGGACTATTTGAGCAAAAAGGAGTACCAAGGAGCAACAATGCTCACTGGCAGTAGATTGGACAAACGTTGAGACATAGGCATACAATGAAAACTGCTTATCATAAACACTTCATGACAAATGGATTTGGAGAACAGCGTGATGATTAAGTCAGTTCATCACAAAAGGGCAAATATTATATGAAACACTACTAAAGAAACATAGTTTGTAGATTACAAGGGGTGGGAAGGGGGAGGGAGAAGGCAAACTATGATAATAGGCTAAAGGGTAGATCTGTGTAAACTCAGGTACAGGGGAAGACAATATCCTATGAGAGGGAAACAGGGAAAATGAAAGGGATAGGGCAAGTAATGTGAAAACTAACAGGTTGTTGACAAGGTCGAAAACAAGCATGATGGTCTTAGAACCAAAGTCACACCTAATCCACAATTAAATTTTTGCTTTGTTTTCAAAAAAGAAAAGAGTCAATGGGGAGACTGTCTCTGTCCTTTTCAGTTGCTGTAACTCACAATGGACTTAATGGCAAGTAGGTTAGCTTTGGATTACACGATTCACTTAACAAAACTGTATTGAATATTTACTATATTTTAGAACTACGCTAGAGAACTCTCCTACTATACGGAGAGTTCTAGTAGTATTTTCAGGAGAGTTTTGAACTGTTAAGCACAAGTCCATGATTCAAATCTGCCATTATATTTTAATTATATTAGCTTCAAGTCTTTAAGACTGGGAATTCCTTAGGAACAATGAGAGACTCTTAGGAGTTTTATGTTTATTTACTTTTGATTTTATTTCAAAGATCTCAGTCTTGAAAATTGGATTGTAAATAATGGGCAGCATACATTTTGTTTACTTTTCCTTCTATCAATGATCACAATACCATGAACTGAGTAGGCAATTAGTACTTGATGGATTGTGTTTACACATAAATTTGTATTCTGTTAATATCACCATTTAATTCTACTTAATACACAAAGACCTATCAGAGGTGATTTATTGTTCCCTTTGGGTTTATTGCTGAAATTATTTGTTTCTGGGTGTGATATTGTTGTATATCATTAAAAAGTATAATGTTTGGACTATTTAAGTAAAAGGAGTAACAATGATTTCAATTGTGGAAGTGTACTATGGGACATGGATAGAACTGGAAGCAGACATTGGAGAAGCACAGGTGGCTTTTTCTTTTAATTAAATCACTTTACTGGGGGCTCATACAACGCTTATCACAATCCACAAATACATACATTTTGTGAGCATTTTTGTACATTAATTTCCTTAATTGTTCTCAAAACACTTGCTTTCTATTTGAGACCCTGATATCTGCATCTCGTTTTCCCCTCCCCACCTCAGTCCCCCATGAACCCTTGATAATTTATAAATTATTATTATTTTTCATATTTGACACCATCCAACGTCACCCCTTACCCACTTCTCTACTGTCCATCCAGCAGGGAGGAGGATATATGTAGATCCTTGCAATCCATTCTCCTTTTCTACACCACCTTCTCTCCAACCTTCCTTTATCACCCTTCTCTCCCCTGGTCCTGAGGGGTTTTCTGATCTGGATTCCCTGTGTTTCTATTTCCTACCTGTACCAGTGTACATCTTATGGTCCGGCCGAACTTGTAAAGTAAAGTTGGGATCATGATAGTGGTGGTGGGGGTAGGATGGGGGAGAAAAGAAGCATTTAAAACCTGGAGGAACACTGCATGTTTCATCATTGCAACACTGCACCCTGACTAGCTCGTCCCCTCGTGGAGAGTCTTCTGTGAGTGAATGTCCAGATGCTTAGAGATGGACTTTAGATATACACCCTGTAGTCCCCCTCATTCACAATGATATGATTTTCTGTTCTTTGATGCCTGATGGCTGATCCTCTTAATACCGTGTGATCACCCAGACTGCTGTTGAGAAGTACAATTTTAAAGAAGTTTAAGATCATCAAAAACAACTAGATGAAGGGCAGAGTCCCGGTGGCGTTTTTAAGTGGTTGGTTGAGTGCGGGACTGCAGCCTGCGGGCTTGGTGATTCAAATCCAGTGGCGGCTCTCAGGAGCAGCTTTAGGTAGCTCCCACAACCACCAGAGGGCAGTGATACTCCCCCCCCCCAAAAAAAAAAAACACAACTAGATGACTTGGTTTTTGAGTATTTCAATTAAACTTAAGGTAAATTTATGAATTATTTGTTTAAACCTCATTATATTCTAGACATTTGATATACCCAAATTCAATTTGATAGAGCTGCTTATAGATGTCAATGATTTAATCAAATACATCATGAAGAAATTATCACTTCCATAATAATGCTTTAAAACTTTTTATAATATCGGGCTGAGCCCCGGTGGCATAGTGGTTGTGTGCAGGACTGCAGCCCACTGGGATGGAGGTTCAATTCCAGCTCCACAGGAACAAAGGCTGGGCCTCCTACTCCCACCACCAGAGGGCAGTGATGCCTAAAAAAAAAGGAAAAAAGAAAAAAAAGGAAAAAACTTTTTGTAATATCATTAGCTTGATCTTTTACTAGTTTATATGAAAATGAGTTTTTATATAAATGTTTCTAATATCGTTTAAATAACCTATATTCATACTTAATGCTTATATTCTTTTAAAATTGTACTTTGAAGCATCCAAACACAATATTATGGTTTAAGAATTTTGAGGGAAGGGAGTGGGGGAAAACAAGGAGCTGCTATTCAGGCTCAAGTAGAACGAAAATGTTTTGAGAACAAAGATGGAAACAAATGTACAAATGTGTTTGATACAATGGATGGGTATATGAATTGTGCTGAGTTGTATGAGCCCCCAATAAAATGACTTATGAAAATGGCAGAGTTGTTTAAATGGCTAACACATTCAGGTGCTAACCAACACTTTTAAGTGTGGATCCATAGAGATGTAGTTGGGAGAAAAGGATAATAAAAAATGGGGTAAAGCATGGTTTTACGCTGCTCATCAGTGGCCTTCAGGAGTTGTGACTGAAACCAAAGCAATGAATAAATTCTTCTCAGAAAACTGCGCTGAAATGCACCCAAGAAGCACTAGTGATGAACCAAAGACAGCACCAACCATGGAACACCAGGTCATGTTCGGTAGAAGATAAGCAGAAATGAAGGAATTATTAATGAGCTGGATTAACATCGTAGCCATAGCAAAGAGTTCAAAGATACCCCAAATTCTGAAGATACCTCTACATGGAGCAAGGTTTACAAAGGTCACAAGTGGGAGCTTGGCTACAATGAAAAATAACAACATAGGATTCCAATATCTGACACTTGAGAAAATGCTCAATTATGGAGACCATGGCAGTATTCACTGGTTGACAGAGACTCAGGAAAAGAGAGATTCAATAGGTGGAACAAGGGCTTGTTTAAGGCTATGAAAGTGTTCTGTTTGATCAGGCAACATTGTGCACGTGATTCAGACTTGTACAACCCAGAAACTGAATCTTTATGTTATGGACTTATCCTATGCCCACATGGAATCTTACTCTAAACAATAGATTTTAGTTGGCAATAATAACATATTAATCCATCAAATGCAATAGATGTGCCACCCTAATGTAAGATTGTAATAGTAGGCTAAATTGCTTGCAATGAGAAGAGGGATTATATGAAAACTGTGTATTATCTTTGCTATCTATTTTGTCAGCCATAACCTGTCCCAAAAGGAGAGTATTTATATTTTTAAATTAAAATATGACGCATGCATTTTTAGTTAAATTTTTATATTAACCCTAAGAAAACAAAGTCATGTGACTCTTGTCCTGGGAAAGAAGACAGGTGAAAAGGAAAAGAAAGGTACAAACCTTCCTCCCCTCTGCTTGAAAGATGTGCCATGAAGTGTAAAGAACACAGAATGCTCTCATGGCCTATCATTGGAGATGCTAAGAGTGTCCCAGAATATTGCCTTGAGATAAGATTTATCAAGGACATGTCATTTTGTTGTAATTCACACATAAATGGTTGAAGAAAACTTCAAGTTTTTACCTTTGATACTTTCCCAACACACATAAAATAGATATAAAACTACCCAAAATGTTAGATCAAGAGAACTATAGCTAATGATGCTTCTGGTGAGAATGACCAGCAACATCTTTAGCAAGCATTCAATTTATTAATAAAACAAAATAGTATCCCCAACAAAGGTTTGGACAAGACTAACAGGGAACCAGTGATTGACCATTATATTGGAAATTGTTTAATAAGTTATACTCAAATCTATAGCTTGGACACAATAACTATGGAGACTTATATAAGGACCACACTAAAACTAGTCAAGCAGAGATCCAATATCAAAAAGAAATAAAAACATCAAAGATCTGCTGGTCTTTATCCCAAGACAAAACATCATACATGGTTAAGACATGGTTAATTAATAAGTTGACCTCTTACATAAACACAATATTTTCTGATTAAGACTTCAGAAGCACATAGTATGTACAGACCACACCATCCGACCTTGGGTAATCTGGATAGAATTAGAGGAACAGAAACCTCCACATACCTACTTAGTGCGGTCAAATGAAGGTAAAGACAAAAGAAACAGCCCAAGCAGCTGGAGTGAGTTTTGACAGCAATTCATAAAATATTTTCAACTGTAGTTCACAAGGAAGAAAACACCCAAAGAGCTAATACAATTGCTTTGATTAATTGGTTGGGTTTTTACAACTAACTCTATCATCTGTATATTATAATTTGCTTTCTAGGGTTGATTATCTACAATGGATACACATTTCCTGAGAAGAGTAGGAAAAATCTACCCCCCAATTAACAATAAATTGCATTTTGTGAGTGAACACAGTCAATATATAGACATTCATAGAAATTAGTTACCAATACACAATATTGAATAATTATTCACTTGTAGCCTATGCAGACATAGTCATAGTGATTGGTAATTAATTGTATATGTTACTTTAGTCAAAAAGTGCTTGGATGTATGGGTTTATTATACCTGTGAATTGAATATTGCAACAAGGGAAGAAAGGAAAATGATGTAGAAGTTAATTCTACCTTAATTAATATTTTCTATATTGAATAGGTATGTTTTAGTGGAAAAAGTGAAAAAAATGTGGAGCATTCCTCATAATAAATACCTGATCTCAAAGTATCTGTGATAAAATACATGAATGCCTTTAAAAGTTAAAAAACAGTTTATTTGGGATATACTTCAAATATTGTATATTTGCATAATTCATTTTATCAAGAGGGACTGTGCAATCATTACTCAAACCACCTTTAGAACATTTTCTTCTGTTTGGGATTCCTTGCTGTTAGCTCCCCATTCTCCTTTAACCCCTTGATATACCTCCAAAAAACAATAATTCAGTTACTATCTCTATAGATTAGTCCAACCTGGATTTCATATACCGAAAAAAAAAATACAGAAACAAAAAATTCAAAAGGCTAGCAAGACTAGTAAAGTAAAACAGAAAAACCCCATCTGAAAAGAAAGTAGATAATATGAGAAACTAGAACAATAATAAAAATGAGTCAAGAGGGAGATCAAGTGATAAATTGCTAGATTTTAAACAAACTACACCTGCGATAATCCATTTTCCAATATCTTCAGTATGATAAGGCTATTATTCGTTCATATCTCTGGCCTGCAAGAGATGCAGCTGAGGTTTACTCCACATGATTTTTTTCCTTCATGTCTTTAAAAAAATTAAACTGATAAAACTTTTGAATTGATCCAAAGGAGGATCAAATCAGATGGTGCATTTTAACCTGTTTATAGCTACAATAATAGACTTTCCAATACTCTCTTGCTGAGTACAAGACTATTCATATCCCTTTACTATGTTCAGAGGGAATCACTGGAGGCTTAATCTATGTGTGCATCTTGCAAATGGATTAGGGCTTCCCTCACCCATAGGCTCCTGCTCACCAGGTAGCCACAGTTTAAGTTCTACTATCCTTCCCTTCTTTAGATTTGGATTATATTGTTTACAGTCCTTGGATAACAAAGACTGGTCTGTTTCTTCTGCATGTACATAGTTGATGCCTCACTCAGATGGCAGCTTGTCCGAAGACAACGCTTTAAAACCGCAGGGGCTATTTTCTCTGGTAGCTGGGCGCCATTGAGTTTTGTTGCCACATTTTGGTATATCACCCTCACCTTCTGGGATCTCTTCATGAGGACAAATATCTAGGAGGGCAATATCCTAAGAATGAATTCTTCCTAGATTGGGGCTGGGGCTAGAATTACGTGTGAGGCCAAATTCCATTCATTTATCTAGGATTTATATTTGTCTTGGCTACTCTCAGTATTATTGAAGCCCTCATCACTTGTGTAAATGTGTCCACCTTCTCAAGAATTTCACCTGTACAGGACAATAATTCACATATTGTAGTTTGTGACTCTCCTACACTTATATTACCACATTTTTTAAACGGTGTCTTAAGGTCTTTTCCATTGGGCAGATGATCGGTATTATCATCAGAACGACTTCATCTCCCAGGGAGACAGGGGATCACGTTTTCTAACATAACATGACAATGATGTCTTTAAGGGTAACCAGAGACAGATGAATGCTATATTAAATTCTCATGGCTAACAATAAACAAAACAATCCCATCACTATTGAACCTATGCCAACTCACACGGACCCTATAGGACCCAGCAGAATTGTCCCTGTGGCATTCTCAGGCTGTAAACATGTAAGGAAGCATAACGTTTTGTTTTTCTCCCTTCAAGTATTTGACCAGTTCTCACTGCCGACTTTGTAGTTAGCAACCCATGTTAGTCATGGTTGACTAGAAAACAAATTCATAAACACTCACATGTGTATAAGAAAGCTGCATATAAAGAGCAATTGAATATTGAGAAAACATCCAGGCTCAGTCCAGGTCAAATCCATGTCTGATATTAGCCCATTTGTCTGATACCAATCTATAAATGCCTCTTCAGACTCTCAAAACACATGCACCGGTGGTGAAGGCAGGACGTCCACAGGCCAGTGGATGGAAAGTCCTGTGGATCCAGTGGCAGTGGAAGCATCTCGGTGCTGACATAGGTCTCCACATGGCCTCTCCTGCATCAGTGTAGCTTAGACTTGTCAGCAGGAATGTGTCCCAGACAGTGAGTCGCTGCACTGCCTCCAGCGAGCTATTTATCTCCTTACTCTCTTCAAATGAGGTAATCAAGCTGTGGCCTCATTGACAGACTAAACTGTACCCCTTCTCCTAAGTCTCAAATTGACAATAGATTATGTAACTACCACAGACCACTCCTTGTCAGTTTGGCTCTTTCACCCAACTCTTTATCCATAAATAATTTTCAGATAATAATAAAATCATATATATGCCTAATGAGATAAAATTAAAATGCATTTAAACATAATAGTCTCTAAGTGAACAAAACAAAAGTATCCTATGCCTACTAATTTCAGTTTCGTAATGCCTACATCTCAATCCTATGAATATATTGCAGCACTGATGAAAGTTTGTCAGCCAGCCACTTCATGCTTTTATCCTCTCTATTGTAGGTATCCAATTTCTATACTGCCCACTCACATCCACCCGGTGCTCAGAGGAGACAATCATGCTCTCTGATGTGCAGAATCTTCATAGGTAAATATACACAGTAAACAATAACAGATGCCAATTAAGATAACTGAGTGTTCAGAAAAATAAAATTAATGCCTTTATTACTCATAATGTATTCACCCAAATGTTTCATTAGCTAACTAATGTAATATTAATGAGGAAAATAACTAACTGATGCTGGTCCCAACAATTGTGAACTGCTAGTTAATCATGAAATCCCCACTCCCCTTTCACTTCGTTTCTGCTGCACAGGTTTCTCTGAGATTTCCATTCACAGATCACAAAAGAACAATTTGGGTTACTTCAGGAATTAATTAGACATGTGTATGGAAGCCACTAGAACAACTGTTCCCCCTGTGAGTTCATAAAGCTGTTTAATTTGCTCTTGTGTTTTCATTCAGGGAAGCTGGCAACACCACAATAAAGCCCTGTGTGCACAGAGAGTTAGCCAAATTTCTGACTGAATTGTTCACTTTCATTTGCTATGCTCATTTAAAAGGAGCACACTCTAACACCTTTTAACCTTACCAGTGACACAGCTGGGACACTTTTCACTCAAAATGAAAAAAAAAAAGACTTAGGATCCTAGGATAACACTCTACTTGTCAATCTTCAAAGCCTATTACAGTTTCACTTAGAGTCTTTATTTAGACGACTAGTTCAAGTATCTTTGTCCAACTACAGAAAAAAATATTTTAAAGTGCTACCCAATTTTTATGTCATTTATATTCATTTCTTAGGTTGCAGTTAGCTCAAATAATATATACTTTGATGATTGAAGGATAAATTTCAGATAAAATTAGACACTTTAAAATATTTTATCGGGAAAATTTGCCTTGGAGTATTATATCCTTGTACTACTCTTTACATTTTAGGAATATAAAATATATTTTATTAATCATATTTGCAGTGCTGTTAGTGATATCCTTTCTACAAATTCTGGACAAAATGTCTACCATCATTTTTCACATCTATGAAGTTGCTTCAAGTATTGCAATTTAATGCCACAGAAAAGAAATCTAGTCTCTAGCACTTGAATGTAAAAGTAATATTCTCTCTGTGTCATGCCAACACCTGGGGCCATCTGTGAAAAGGGCACTGTGCCACAGAGAAGTCAGGGTGGTAATCTCCACAGCACATGGATGCCAAGATGCAGAAGTTCAGAGTGATAGCCTGTGGAACTCATCAAATAGCTGATCTTTGTAAGCAAAGCCTTTCAACAGAAAGCAGAGCCAAATGTGGGCCGCGTGCTTCATTTCCAGGCTTCACAGCTGCTGATGCTCGTGGGCACTCATAACATCAAAGACTATCTCCTCCTCTAGTCCTGCTTCCAATCTGCCCGAAAGCTGGTCAATTCACATAAAGAAAGAAATGGGTGGGCACAATTGCAAAAATAAAGACATTTTTATGTGTGGTGTTATATAACAACTTGCTTAAATTTTTTATAACAACAAATTTGTTAAGTGGTACAATTAATTTTTATAGCTTAACAAATTTGTTATGTGGTAGAATGAAAATTTTGAGATGATGGTTTAGTCATGGCATCACAATGGATATAACTGATATAACCTTAAGCATACACTTGAGGTTAACTGGTCAGTGACATATGTCATATATCACAATCACAAGTGTGTAGGGTTGTGTTTGTGTGTTTATGTAAATATTTAGCACAACCCTACACATATGGTAGTGAACTTTACATATTTATATAAACATACAAAAGGCTACCCACAACAAGGCAGAAAAAAGGTCTGCTGGAAGGAGTTTCTCCAGTATGCTTCTTTCCTTCTAGATGAACAACCATCATTCAGCTTTGTTAGTGCATCCATTGGCATTATCTGGAAAAGAAGATTCTCTCTGGTCACAGCCTTTTTTTTTTTCCAAAGCAGTTTTGCTTGAACCTAGTTTTTTTTTTTGTGTGTATGTATGATAGCTGATTTAAGAGAACAATGTATGGCTATGGAACTTTGTTTTGGGAAAAATGCTACAGAAAGTGTTGTGATGTTGAAGTCAGCTTATAAGGCCAGCACTATGGGAAAAACTCAAGTGTGTGAGCACATTTCTCATTTAAGTAAAAGGTGAGATGTCGATTGATGAGAATCATCATTCGGAAGTCTGTCAACTTCCTCAATGGATGAAAAGGTCAACAAAATTCAGCCATCTTAGTGTGCCATTTTTGAGGCAAAGAAACAAACAAAACACTCCTCTTTTTCTCCAGGCACCTTACTCATCTGAGCTCCCTCCATGTGACTTCTCTTTGTTTCTGTGAAAGAAGAGGGATAAGAAATGGCAGCTTTGAAGATTTAGAAAAGGTGAGGATTAAAAACGGGAGAGGTTCTGACAGCCATCCAAATAGATGAGGGTGAAAAATGTTTCCATGAATGGAATCACAGACTTGACAAATGTATTAAGTGAGAATACTTTGAAGATAATAAGATTGCTTTGTAAAAAATTTGAAAACATAACTTTGAAAAAATGATTCATTTTGGGCAGTATGTCCTCAGATATGTGTATGTAAACTACATAATTGTGTTCATAGGGTGGTATTTATATGTGTGACATGTATAGATAACAATGAATACACAGAATTATCAGAAATTTGATAACTGTAATGGACTTATACAGATCAGGTAAGGGATGGGTGGGGCACATGATGCTGAATGATACACATATAAGTCCAATAGGTTAAGGTAAGGAAACAACCAAAAGTGCTATCTGCATGCAAGAAACATCTTGAGTTCTGTGTGCAAGGTAAAGTGGATGAATGTTGAAAAGTGGCTAGACCGCTTTAATTTCTGGTAGTTTAATTGGGTGAAAAATGTTGTTCTTTATTTCTGTAGCAAAAGAACCAATTTAATATTGCCTTTGAGGCAATTTTGGCTATTTACTTCCATTGTTTATAGCATAAGCCTTACTGTAACAGAGGACTCATTTCTTACATAGGAATATATTCCAAACAAAACAAACTCATTGCCATTGAGTTGATTGTGATGCACAACGACCCTATAGGACAGGATAGGTCCTGTGGGTGTCTGACGCGGCAACTATCTATGGCAGCACAAAGTCCTATCTTTCATCTGCAGAGCAGCTGGTGAAATTGAACTGTTGACATTGTGGTTAGCAGCCCAATGATTAGCCCACGGCACACCAAGTCTCCTTGAACTTGTGCACTATGTAGTTTTCTTCTCCATAAACAATGACTCCTGAAGGGCTGTTTGCAGCCATTCTACTGCAGATGCACATGATGCACATCACCCACCGATCATCAAAACTCAGCTATAACAAAACACAGAGAGAAAATTTCCCCCCAGTTTCAACTATCTTTCCAAGAGGAGTTTACTGGACCACCAAATGAAAATTTTGAAGGAGATGAATTTATTTTATTTCATTTTATTTATTTATTTTTTATTTATTTATTTTTTAAGGCATCACTGCCCTGGTGGTGGGAGTAGGAGACCTAGCCCTTGCTCCTGTGAGCGGGACTTGAACCTCCATCCCAGTGGGCCGCAGTCCTGCGCACAACCACTCCGCCACTGGGGCTTAGCCCGGAGATGAATTTTTGGAGAAGATAGTGAGACTGGTTTCTGCTACTGAAAAACAAAACAAACAAAGAAGTGAAAAAAATTCACTTTATCAAAATTCAATAATATTTCACAAAACAATAGTTTATGAGCTAAATTATCTCCTGGGCACTCATAATAACTAATAAATGTATTTGATATGGAAACTTAAACAAAATATTTACGCTCAATTTCCATATCTGAAATTGGCAATAACCATGTATGGTGTACTAAAATGGAATTGCTTAACAGGAATCTTCTATCCACAGATTCCAGGGACTGATAACTGAATGGTCTGTGTCTCACGCCCACCAGATATTTCCCAGAAGGCTGTGGAGACAATCTGCTCCCATGAAGACAATAAGCCACAGAAACCCTGTAAGGAATAGCGATGCATTAGGATCAACTCGGTGGCAGTGGGTTTGGGGTTTCCATACACTTTATAATTCCCACTAAATGACTGGCTGGGAGCAAGGAAACAAATCACACTCAGGGACTCATCAATGTCATGATTCCACTGGGTGTGAAGAGGGAGCCACCTCAGAAGTGGGAGGCGATTCCTAAGCCTAAGGCCATCAGAAAAGCTCTTCCATCAGTGCACAGGAGAACGTCTCACCAGTGAGGGTAGCAACAGCAGACGGAGTGGAGTTGCAGCTGTGAGAGCAACAGCTGAGTGCAGACATTTGGGCTCAGGGAGGAGGAGAGGCAGAGGCCAAGAGACCTTGCCTGTGATAACTAAAGACCAGACGAAGCAACACACAGCTAGACACTGGCCTAGTTCCTAAAGAGAAAACCAATCTATTTGCTTAATCTAGAACAAACCAGTCATCTCCTCTTTAAAAAAATGAACTTTCAGAAATCAGCATCTTTATTAATTTTTCTGTTTATAAATTAATATTAATCTTCTGCACAATTTTTGAGAAATAAAATTTTAAAGAAAGCTCATAAAAACCAGTCATGAACAACTACAACACAGAGTCACCTCACAGAATATGGTAGAACGCCCCTGTGGGTTTTCAACATTCTCATTCTTTTTTGAGAGGAAAATATCTCATCTTTCTCTAGTGGAGTGGCAGGTGGTTTTGAAATGCTGACCGTATATATTTCAGCCCAGCACATAAACTACTATTTCACCAGGACTCCAAAATAACCCAGAGTCCAAATGAATAAAGGTGTTTATAAACATTTCATTAATTGAAATGCAATAGAACATTATTATTCTAGATATTGGTCTAACAGTATATTCTTTATTATTTGCACATGTTAAAAACTTTCATTTCATTTTGAATTTGTTATCACTTTCTTTCTCTTTCTGTTTCTTTCTTTCCTTTACTAGTTACCTGTTTATAACTGTATAGTTATATACAATTATATAAAATATACATATATATTCTAACACTGTAATATGTTTAGCTTAAAAAACTAGCTATTCTCCAATTTAGAGGCATGATTTTTATAATTTTGATATAAGAGCTTTATTTAATTCCTGCTGAAAACTAAGTTGAAAATGTGGATAAATTGGATTTACTTCCAATTATGTTTGCATTTGGATTAATATGGCACGTGTGGATAGCATTGCAACTTTTTAATGATCTCCGCTTGAATCAAAACTGCAAGTTACTGTGGAGAAAAACATTAAGCATGCCTTTGGTCATAAGTATACTGCAGTGTTTGTATTAACATGTAGAGCCCACAGGATTTGAGACACAATGGGAGAAAATTTCTTGCTTTGATTTCTGTTTACTATTGCTTGAAAATTCATAGTTATGATTGTGTCACCACACCATTTCATAATGGAAAATAACTTCTCAGATATATTGCATGCAATTCTCATGGATGATGGAAGTTTACAAATGATAGAGACGTCAGAGAAGAGTTGCTCATCTCTTTCCTCACAGCGGTGTCTATAAGACCTGTTATTTAGAATGGTTTGAGTTTCCCCTCCTCTCTATGAAACTGTACAATTTCCAAGGGAGAAGACAAATGTCAAGGAGACAGAAAGTAAAGAAGAATTCAACAGTTACCCATTTGATATCTATATGGACAAGTTGCACTGCCTAAAAAAGACAGAGGGGCCTGGTGGACAGTGGATTGCTCGTTGGGCTGCTAACTGAATGGTCAGCACTTCAAAACTACTAACCACTCCTCGGGAGGAAGACTGAGAGCCGCAGGAACTCACAGGAGGCTGCTTGACACTGCCCACAGATCTGCTGAGAGTCAAAATTGACTCGATGGCAGAAAGTTTGGTTTGAATTTGAAACGGAGCATACATAAACAAAAATACATTGCAATTGATCTTTTAGAATAACCCTTTTTGATGATTGAGGAAAAGAAGAATGTTTACTTTTCAGTGAACTGCAGTCATTGCATCTTTACTTAATCTTCTTTGTGAACTTAGGAGCAAATGCTAGATAAGATAAAGTGCCTGTCCAGCACTTTATGAAACAAGCTGATGAAATAAGCTGTCATACTGAGGAAAGCTGCTTGCTAAGGAATCAAGATAGGCCATGGACAGTAGCAGCTAAGACACCATTGAGAAGCCAGGGCCTTAAGTCCTTCAAGTGGTCAACACTGTGAACTCTTCTCAAGGCAGTCACCCACCACTAAGAGTTCAGATGATTGATGGACTGATTGCTGACTCGTGGGGACCTCAGGTGAGGATCCAGGTGGACTGTGTCTGGACTTATGAGTTAGGGAAATTTTAGCTTAATAAATGCATGCTTTTAAGCTGCCAGACATGTGGCAATTTGTGAAACAGTGTTAGACCATCTTACATAGCAAAGTTCTTTACAGAGTGATTTTTGTATGTTAAGAATGTACTCTCCCCACACCTACCTCAGAGTCAAACATCAGTGTTCAGAGAGATTCTATAAAGGATCTCCTTTAAGATTAGAATCTGGCTATTTCTTTACTAAATGGTAGAAAAGTGCCTTAGTAGTTTATTGGGTATTATGAAAATTTTGAGGCATTTTATTCCCATACAAAGTTATAGTCATGGAAACTCAGTGGGGCCATACTACCCTGTCCTTGAGGATGACCAGAATATGTCAGAATGTACTTGAAGGCAGTGAGTTTGGAAAATGGTAGCTATAGTACTTATATTCTATATATAGTACTTATATAGTATATACTTATATATATAGTATTCTTATATAGTACTTATAGTACTTATATTCTTAGATTTCTATCTCTTAAGTTAGCGATTCTAAACCTATGAGTTGCCACCCCTTTGGGGTCAAATGACACTTTCACAGGGGTTGCCCGATTCATAACAGTAGTAAATTACAGTGATGAAGTAGCAACGAAAATCATTTTATGGTTGGAAGGTCACCATATGAGGAACTGTATTCTAGGGTTGTGGCACTAGGAAGGTTGAGCCCCACTGTGCTAAGTGGAAATGAAGCACTAGTTCTAATGGACTTGCAACTGAGGGGCTCACTCAGAAACCCTCACTGCCACAGAATCCATTCTGCCTCCCAAGGAATGGGTAGGAGGAAACTGGGCAAAATAGATGTTGGCAGGTGCCATGAAGCCGGGTCTGACTCATCACAAGCCTGCACGACAGAACACGTGTTCCTCTGTTTGAGCTCATCACCTCAGCCACTGGGTCAATCCGTCTCTGTCAGGGTCCCCTTCTTCTTCCCTCCCCCTCCGCTTTACCAAGTCCCTTCTCCTGGGAATGGTCTCTCCTGACAACCTGTCCAAAGTGGGTACGAGCAAACCTTGTTGTCCTTGCTGCTAAGGAGTAGTATAGTCTTACTTCTTCCAAGACAGATATGTTTGTCCTTTTAGCAGTCCATGGTACTTTTAATATTTGTTCACCAGAAATACCCTGTGGATAGTTGAGACTGTAACTATTTATAACAGTTGAAAGCCCCATCTTTCTCCTTAGAAGTGGCAGATGGTTTCGAACCGATGACCTTGTGGTTAGCAACCCAAGCATTACAGTCCACTATGTCACCAGGGTTCCTGAAAATGGAGATAGATGAATTAAAATGCTAATCATTTACCTGACATACTAAAATTCTTCAATTAACCTTATTGCATTTATTTGGATGACAATATGATCACTACAGTAAATCTCCTTGTATTCTCTTTCTTAATCTATTTTATAGATAAAATATTACATATGATTATGTGAGATAATTTTTAATATACTTTAAGAATGCTGATAGTGCTTGCATAAAAAGTGACAAATAGTGAGATATAGTTAATAAATTAATATGGCCATTCTAGGCATAACCCCTTGGGTTAAGTATTATAATTCTGGGTTTGCTCTATGGCTAAATGTTCTGATGGCTCAGTGGTTATGCGTTTTTCTGCTAACCACAGGGTCAGCAGTTTGAAACCACCAGATAATCTGTGGGAGAGATGTGTTTTCTTTTTTTGGGCGGGGGCATCACTGCCCTCTGGTGGGAGTGGGAGTCCCAGACTTGCTCCTGTAGAGCTGCTGCTGGATTTGAACTGTCAAGCCAGTGGGCCGCAGTCCCACACTCAGCCATTATGCCACCAGGGCTCAGCCCAAGAGAGACGGGTTTTCTACTGCTATGAATAGTTACAATCTCTGGTACCCAGAAAGGCAGATTGACTTGATCTTCTAAGATACCTATGAGTACAAATGCACTTGATGGCAGTGAATTTGGTCTTGGTGTGCCTGTGCCTATAATGCAACTTTGGAGGAAGCTTTCTGCTATACTAATGGACAGAATTAAGGCGGGATGAATTCATAATCTTTGTACCTCACACACTTTCTTTATTTGGGTGTATGGTCTACTAAAAACTAACAACCAAACCTCCGTGAAAGCCGTTCCTCTGTGTACAAGAACCCTCTTGTTGATAGAGAGAAATCCTAGGACCATGTGAGCCACAGCATATTGAAATCTCTGTCTTAAGTGACTGAAGCTGAGACTGTAGGCACCAGAGATTGTGCAGTTGGTTTTATGTGACATAGAAAAGGAACCAGGCTGAGACCAGGGGCCAAGGCAAGGGAACCATTAGGTGAAATAGGAGGAGCAGCACCCCAAGACTATAGGGCTGTGAGGCAAAGTGACAGGTGGCTTTCTGGGTTTGTGGAAGCAGAGGTCATGGCTGAGCCTGAGCACAAGAGAGAGACTTGGCTGAAGGAGGGGGTTGCTGGGACCCAGTGACTGAATCTTTACCATTTACTGGTAAAATTTGGTTAACTTATTTGAATTTCATCAGTAGGCTAGGAGTTTTTGGATCTTGCTAAAGCAGAGAATACCAGAAAGATGTTTATTTGGGACTCATTGACTATGCATTGGTTTTTCTTGTGTGTATCATAAAGAAAGTATGAATAACTTTCATAAGGCTGATATTGTAGAACACTTCACCATGTTCTTTTGGAACCAGGAGGCATCTGTGGAGATTGAACAAGCGAATAAAATCAAGAAAGAACATGTCAGGGTTGTATCCTTTCACCATATGTATTCAGTCTGTAGGCTGAGAAAATAATCAGAGAAGCTAGAAAATATGAAAAGTAATGTCGTTTCCGGAATGGAGGAAGGCTTATTAACAATGTGAGATATGAAGATTAAACAACCTCGCTAGCTGAAAGTGAGGAAGACTTGAAGCATCTGGTAATAAAGAGCAAGCATTGCCACCTTCAGTAGGGATTGCAACTCAATGTAAAGAAAACCCTAATCCCCACAGCTGGATTAATAGATAACAACACGATAGCGTACGAAAAGATTGACGTTGTCCAGGATTTCATCTTGCTTGGATCCCCAATCAATGCTCACAGGATCAGCAGTCAGGAGATCAAATGGCACATTGTATGGGGTGAATCTGGTGCACAGACCTCTGGAAAGTGTTGCAAATCAGGTTACTAAACTTAGTCTGACATAAGCCATGGTATATTCTCTTTCTTTCTTTGTTTCTTTCTTTCTTTGTTTGTTTCTTTCTTTCTTTCTTTCTTTCTTTCTCTCAATCATTTTATTGGGGGCTCATACAACTCTTAGTACATGCATACACACATCTATTGTATGCAAAGCACATTTGTGCCTTTGATGCCATCATCCATCTCAAAACATCCTTTTTCCACTTAAGCCCTCAGTATCGGCTCCTCTGTTTTCGACTCTCCAATGCCCGTCCCTCATGAACCCTTGATAATTTATAAAGTACTATTATTTGTCAGGTTGAATGCTGGCTCCCTTCTTCCAAGTCCCTATTGTCCATACCCCAGGGAGGAGGTTATATGTAGATCCTTATAATCGGTTCCCCCTTTCTGCTCCACCTTCCCTCCATCTTCCTGGTGTCACCATTCTCCTCACTGGTCCTAAAGGGATCATATGTCTTGGATTTCCCATTTTTCCAGTTCTTATCTGTGGCAGTTATGTGCTTATGTTAATTTCATGATTGAAATGTAGGGGTGGAGTCTAGCCTGTTAATTTGGAGATAGCCATTCAGTAGTCAATGAGACCTCTATGTGATCATGGCTTTCACCTGAGATTCCTGGGAAATCTCGCGATATGTCCCTCATGAAGATGAGAAACTACCTATCCCAATTGTTGGGAGTTAGTTTCAGAAACGATTAATCACAGACAAGACAAGCTGACAGCGTTCGAGAAGCTAGAGGAGCTGGTAGAGAGGCCACACAGCTTTGCCCTGATGGAGCCAGACCTCTGAAACTGGGGAGGCCAGATGGAGACTTCTGCCAGCGATGAGTTGCTTCTGCTGTTGATGGACCCTGAGCCCTGGAAGCGAGCTGCCCTGCCAGCACTGGGATTCTACACCCACTGACCTGTGACTTCGTGAGTCAGAAGAAGACTTTTTAGACTGATTTCGGGCATATAGGTTAATTTCAGACTTATGACTTTGAAATGGACTGGACTAGGATGCTTTCTCCATGTCCCATTCCTTTTGTATATAAACCCTTTCCTTATATCAATATGCATGTCCTTGAATTTGTTCCTCTAGTCTACCCAGACTAACACACTATCTGTTACCAGTGTACATCCTCTGGTCTAACCAGATTTGTAAGGTAGAATTGAGATCATGATAGTGGGAGGGAGGAAGCATTTTAGAACTAGAGGAAAGTTACATATTTCATCATTGCTACAGTGCACCCTGAGTGGCTTTGTCTCCTCCTCATGATCTTTCTGTACAGGGATGTCACTTCCCCTGTAAGGGGACCTTTGGTCGCAAATCTGCACTTCCCCTCATTTATAATCATATAATTTTTAGTTCTTTGTTGCCTGATACTTGATCCCTTTGACGTCTTGTGGTCCCACAGGCTGGTGTGCTTCCTCTATGTGAACTTTGTTGCTTCTGAGCTAGATAGCTGCTTGTTTACCTTCAAGACTTTAAGACACCAGATGTTATAACTTTTGATAACTGGGCGAACCATGGTATTTTCAACTGCCTTTTAAGTAGATGAAAGCTGGACATTGAATGAGGGAGACTGAAGAAAAGTAGATGCATTTGAATGATGGTGCTGTCAGAAAATTTCGAGAGTACAAGGAACTGCCAAAAAATATAAAATAAGTAAATAAAATGTCTTAGGAAAGCACTGTCAGAATACTTCTTAGAAGCAAGGATGGGGAGACCGTGTGACATAATTTAGACATGTTATGAGGAGAGCTGCATGCCTGGAAGAAGGCATCATTCTTGGTAAAGTAGATGGTGCATGATAAGAGGAAGTCTCTTGAGAATATGGAGTGAGACAGTGGCTGCAGCAATGGATTCCACCATAACAATGATGAAGGTGATGCAGAACTCCCCGGTGGTGCTTCATTGTGTTGTACAAAGGGTCTCTTTGAGCGCAGCAGGTTGATGGCACCTCACAAAGACAACTTAGAAAAATTACGTAACAGATTATACAGGAATTGATGGTTCATATGGATAAATATAGCATATGACAAGAAACTACAACAAATTTTAAAGCATTCAACATAGAGTTGAAATATATTTTCCTAGTATTTGAAATGTAAGAGGTGTATAATATCACAATGTAAAATAAAACTAAGTGAAAGATAAATAAAAATGCAACCTATAAGGCAAGAAAAAGTGAGATTTCAAAGAATAATTGGAATAGTAAGCGTAGTTTTGCACTGACAGCTTTGGCTAAAATTTGTGTACATAATTTTGGCTTCCAATATTACTTGAATCACTGTTGATTCAAGGTCAAAGAACTAGAGATCTATGGGCCAAGTGCAGATTCCAGATGCAGCAAAAAACAAGCATGCTTTTCACACAATTCACTTTTTTAGAAAATAGACTATATTTCCAAAAGAAATTTCTTTTCAATTTTTCAGGGTTCTTACCTGAATAATGGGGTCACATACTACCCTGATCTGTTTACAACTGATTGGCTGTTGGCAGAAGATACTGTTAAGGAGTTGATCACATTGTGTCACCAAATTCAGCCTTAACTATAACCCTAATGGGGTAATGGTTACACATTGGATTGGGAGCTAAGCGTCTATAGTTCCAAAACACCAGCTTCTGCTCAAGAGAAAGAAGCGACTTCCTATGGATCTGAACCTCACAGGGGCAGTTCTACCCTCTGCTACTGACTCAGTCACAGTGAGAGAGAGAAAGGCCGTAACTGCTAAACCACTGATGATCCTGCCTCCGTCACATTGACCCAAATCTTCACCATCATATCGACCTTCATTTATTTGAGTTAAAGACTATTAGGAAACAATGTCAATGCCCCAGAGTTACTCAGAATTCATTCTAAAAGGTCATATCCCCCAAATGTATTTTTTTACTCTTCTGTTTATTTTAACTGTGCATGCAAAAATAGTTATAGTTCAAACACCAATTACATTCTCTTTCTAATAAAAGTTATTGTTAATATGTGCTGAGCAATGCACTTAGAGGCTTAGCCCAGTGTGATAATATGCTGGATTCTTCCTACTTGAATTAAGCAATTTTAAAAATAATGGTGCCCAGAGGGATTAAAAAATCAAGTCCTTGGGAATTAGTTAATTAAATGGCCCCAGAGGTAAGATCAGTGGTGGAGGTGAAACTAAAGGCTATGCAAATGCATAACTGAAACTTTTGGTAAGTGGCTATTTCTCAAGTGCATAAATTCTGATAAATAGATACTGCTAACTATGTTTGACTTATCAACTTGGGTAGCCAATGTCCTGTTAGCTTTATAAAAAGAACAATTGTTTAAAGAATTCTCGCTTTCATTCAACTATTCCACAAAGCAGATAATATCAGTTGTAATATAGAAGTACCTTCCCAAAGGCAGACTAATGCTATCTCATTTTTAATACAGAGGGAAAAACAGCTATAAAGAACAACTCACCTCCCTAGTGGTAATGGGTAAGCATCGGGCTGCTGCAAGGTTGGCAGTTTGAACCCAGTAGCCACTCTGTGGGAGATGTTTTGATCCAGAATACAGAAGCCTAGTGACTGAGCAGGGAGGGATGGGATCATGGGGAACCAATATCCAGGATTACAAGAGGAAAGAAAATGTTTTCAAAATGATTGTGGTAGTGATTGTACACCACTGCATGCTAAGACTGAACTATTGAATGGCAGGGTGTATGGTCCATGTGTTAATAAAATGATTTGGAAAAAATGCAGCATGGGAAACCCATAGAGGCCATTCTACTCTACCCTAAGACATCACCATGAACCAGAATAGACAATGACAGTGAGTGGGGGAGTGCATGAGGGACGCAGGGTGGGAGGAAGTTAGAAATCTCCATATAAGAAAGTTAGTTATGTTCCAGTGGCTGAGACTATAAACACAAATGTCTTATAATTGTTTAATACTTCAAATAAGTCAAGCTAATTACATATTTGTTGCTTTTATTACTGTCACACAATACTGTCTGAAATGCTACCAGCCCTTGTGCTATTCCCATGATCAATTGAGGATGGAATCATTGGGGATCATAGGATTTTCATTGGCTGATTGGTCTTGACCAAACCAACTGTGTTCCTAATTGTACAATGAGTAAGGATATTTTTCAATATTTTTTCTTGTTTATAATCTTTGTCTAGTTTTCTAGTGATTCTGATCACCATAATACCATAAGTGAGAAGCTTTAAAGAACATTTTTTTTTAACATAGAGGAACAGAGAAATCCCAATTCAGGGCATTGATATGAGATTAAGGTTTTCTTCCAAGGTGAATATTCTTGTCTTTTTTAGCTTTTGTAGTCCACATATCTTTTGTTCTCTGACAATCTTCACTTGCTGCTTATCTACTTTTTCCAACACCCAAAGTTGTGCTTTCTTGCCTCTGTATGGAATCTGCTCTTTTTATAATCTAGAAGTGATTAGACTTAAAAGCCCATCAACACAGTTATGGCCTCCTTTCCATAGCAAAAGAAGTGTTGATTCAACTAAGACTCCCATTACAGCTTTCGTGCCTAGGATCTGCAATAAATATTTTTCAGTAAAAACCAAGTAGTGTTAATCTTGCTTTGAATATATTTCCAGATTTCTGGATTTCTGAACTCTCAACTGGGCAGATATGTTTTAACCCTTTCTAGTTTTTAAAAAATAAAATGAAAGAAAAGGATGAAGGAAATAACCACAATTTTAAGGACATAAAATTATATACATATTAAAGAGTTCCATTGAATTAGTACATTTTAATCTTCATTCAGAGAAATGCTTCTGCAACTCAGCATGAAGTAGAACAAGGCAGATGTGCCAGGCTGAGTGCAAGGCACATTCTTTGGGTTTGTTCAATGCTGGAGGGACTTGGGATGCACGCAACTGAAAGAATGGTTGACTATTATTGGTCTCATCTTGGTATTCTAAGTATTACATGGTACAATACTCCACATTTCCAACATTCTGCGGAAGCAGGTGTTCACATACTGCCTTACTTCCTTCAGATGACTTAGAACAAGAGGACAAACCACCAGTATCAGGCCCACTCTCCGTCTTCCTTCCTCTGCAGAGTGTAAGGATGCTGATAAATCCTTCCATTTAAAATAAAACATATTGGGCTGAGCCCCAGTGGCATAGTGTTTGTGCCGGGGACTGCGGCCCACTGGGACGGAGGTTCAATTCCAGCGGTGGGGCTGGGCCTCCTATTCCCACCACTGGAGAGCATTGATGCCCCTCGCCCCCCCAAAAGTAAAATAAATAAATAAGTAAAATAAAACATATTTTCCCTGTTAGTATTAAAATAATTGAATTTATTCCAAGAACTAGGAAATTCAAGAGAGATTTTCCTTAGCATTCCCATAAACTGGAATATTAGCAGAAAAATGCTAGGTCAGAGTTTGTAAACACTTAATAATTATTGCCAAGGTGATTAACAGAAAAACTGAACTGAAATGTAATTCCTGTGGCAGAACTTTATTTTTATGATATTTTAGGAAGAGTTTTCCTTATTTATAAACCCCAGGCACTTGTTAATGTGAAGACAATCTTCATACTTGCTGTGTATCCTGACAACTATCATTGCCAAAAGCACTCTACCTCGGGAGGTACGACTGCAAAAAGACAGATTCTAGCACTTCCACATACCCAAGTATATATGAATATAAAACCACTTCTACTCTCCCTGCAGGGATCGCATATGAAAGTAGCTTCCACTTTTTCTTCTCTTTTAATTTTATCTTGATGGGGGCAATGTAGCTCATCTATTTAATTAGTTTGAGGTGTTTTGTTTCAGACCGACACAAAATGTAATAACAGAAAAATATAGTTTTTGTTAGACCTACCACAGGACACCTCACTGTTCCTCTTATGAATCTGATTTGAAGTATCTTAAACTATACCTTCAACTATTATTTTTAAAAACAGGTACAACAAAGAGAGTTAAGGGACTTGTCTGTATGCACGCACTGGGGATGCTTCTGAAACATGATATGAATGCTGAGTATATATTTTTCTATGAAAACGAATGTGTCTCCCTAAGTATTTTTATGGTGTCTAATTAGCTTGAATGCTTTTTTCCATCCTTCCATAATTTATGAAGAGTTCGTTTTTCCCCTAAAGACTATAACTTAAGGGGGAGAAAAAAACCCTTTCATATTTGAATGATTGCAGAGTAGTGTATTAGAGTTCTCTCCTTGTGAGAATGTATCTACAATAAATCAAATTAGCTAGTAAATCACAGGTAGATTTAATTGAAACAGAAATACTACATCCATAAAAATACCTTAAAATATCCTGGTGTGATAGAAACTCACAATTGAAAATGGACTCACGTTGCAGTCATCTAGAATGCTGAGTCCGTGTCTGCATCAAGTTAATCATCAGAAGATCACCCCTTGGACACACTGATGATGGAAGCTCTTGTTGAAGTGTTGTTTGGAGTTTGCATTTTTAAAGAATGACTAAGGTTTCCCTAACACAGGCCGGGGTCTTTTCTGTTACCTCGTAGCATGGTGAGTTTGTATGGAACATAATGAAACACTGACCACTCAGAAGCTAACGTTATCATCGTGATGTTTGACACTCTGACTGTGGTGATTGTGTTAGTCTATCTCCTTGCTGGAGTCTTTCATTTCCATCGTCTCTTTCCCAAACATGATGCACCTTTCTAGGCACTGGCCTTGCATAATAATATATATCAGGGAAACCAGCCAATGTCTCATGATCCTTCTTTTTAAGCAGCATTCTGTATTTATTATAAAATTAATGTACTTTTTGGTCTTCCAAGGTTTATTCAATGTTATTCACCATCAGCAGAGTTAAAACTAATTTTTTCTTTTGGTTTTGTTTCATCATGTAAAGCTTTCTTAAACTGATAAGGCAATGAAATAAATTTTGACTTGAGCCAGGTACTTATCAGTCACTACAAACAAACCAGAAAACACTAACAATACAAAGTCCAGAGAACACTTTAAAGAAATTTTTTCTAGACAGTTTGCTAAAGGCACTATTTTCCTTTAAAACTATTTTTATTATACTTATTATTATTAATCATTGTGTTAGGGGGCTCATAGATCTTACATCAATCCATAATTCAGTTTTCTCAATCACATTTGTACATATGTTGCCACCATCATTTCAAAACATTTTCTTTCTACTTGAGCCCTTGGTTTTAGCTCCTATATCCCCCTCTCCTACTCACCTTCCCATCCACTTAAATCCATGATAATTTATATATTGTTTTTATTTTGTCTCTTACACTGTCTGTTGTCTCCCTTCCCCACATTTCAAGGCATTTTTTTCTGATGGCTGTTAGATTATTGGTGGTTAATCAAAGTCACTGGATTTTAAGAGATACTAGCGAATAACTGGAGGGATTACTAATGGGTATGGGTGTTGTTTTCATGGTGATGGCATATTTTTGATATAGATCCTGGTGATGGCCACATAACATTGTGAATTTACTAACCACAATTTTGAACGAGTGAATTTTGTGCACTGAGTGATGCATTGTAATGCAAATTGAAGTTCTGTTTATCATCTTGCCTTCACTTGAATGGAGTGTCATATTTTCTACATTCTGAATACTAAGTCTAGACTTTTACTATATTTTTTAAGTGAAGAAATTAACTCACTGCCATCAAGTGATGTCGGATTCAGAGTAACCCTGCAGGACAGGGTGGCATAGCTCTGTGGGGGTCTTGAGCTTGACACCTTGATCAGCTTAGGCAGCTGAGCTTTTTCCTCCCAGAGGCCCTGGAGGGTCCACATTGTTGAGCCTGTGTTCAGGAGCTCACTGTCTCACCCACTACACTACCAGGAAGAACTTAGCTATTACCAAGCAAAGATATATATGTGCAGAAATAGATATTCATTTTATTGGGATTTTAATATATGAAATTTAATGAGAGAGGTAGAGGTATCAATAGAATTAGGATGAATGAGAACATTCCCAATGATCAGAATTGAAAAATATAAATTATTGAAAAAAATAAATTCACATTAGATTTGGAGACACTGATCCATCCTCTTTGGTTTCCTTGAAATGCAAGTCTTTATATCTTTATTGTGAATGGAAATAATCAAACATACTGCATCGTATTGTCATAATAAACAAATAGACAAAAATAAATGTCACTAGACTGGACATTAACTTTTATTTCAGTGGACTCAGCAAACCATACTCTACTGTCCGCATTCATATCTTCTAAATAAGATTTTAAGTTTGGCTCTTCACATCTCAATTCACTTATTTCCATGTTTCCATATTGTGACAACTTGAACCACTTTTAATTTGGACTTGGTTGAAATCTGGCTTTTCCAAGATATCATCCAAAATCACTTGTCTGATTTTGAAAATCTAAATAAATAAAAAGAAAATATAAAGAGTGTGTACCAATGTAAGTACAATATAGAATTGCTTGCTTTCTTTTTCTTTTTTAATGTTTTGAGTCACTCATAGACTTCCTGAGGTGTGTGTGTGTGTGTGTGTATACAGAGATCCTGATGTCTGATAAAGGTACTTTCTTAAACTGACATTGCAAGCAAAAAATGTGTGCAAACAATCAAGAAAATGTCAATTATTTCCCCAGATTGACCATAGCTAGATGGATCAGATAGACGATTTCAGGAGCTTACGAAGTAACACTGCCTCCCTGACCTGTCTTCATGAATGCTCACTTAGCGTGATCCACTTCTTACAGAATTAGCCAGCCAGATTAAAAGAGTGGAAGAATGGAAATTGGAGGAATGACTATGCTTTCATTGAAAACCATTTGCTGTCATTCACATCGTACTTTAGGCAGCCACATGTACTTTTCAAAGATGACACTTTTCAACTGTTTACTTTAATTCCAAAAATGTATGCAGTTTGCCATTTTTACAACTAAAAATAAAATTTGTACACAAGACTTTCTTCTTGACATAGAAAATAAATTCCTGAAAGGTAATGATGTCTCTTGTAGGTGTCTTTGTGGAATTTGCCTGTTTAATTGAAGATAAAGTATTAGTTTTATTATTTATTAGCCAGAAATAGTAACATAATATTCAATGCCTGAAGCAGAGATTTACTCTGAAAGAAGAAAATTATATTTGTGATGGATTCATGTTCTGTTAAATGTTTAGGATATAAAAGACTCTAAGATTGAATTTTTAAAAATACTGTTAGGATAGAAGTGATTTATATGTGCTGCAAAAATATAATAGAATAATGTTCTGCTATATTATTCATTTTTTTGAACTATTCATGTTTTTTCTTCCAGCAGAATCACACATATGCATCCAGGCAGCTTCCAGACACATGAGATCTACTCTTACTGAGCCGTGCAGACTTCATCCATAAAACCAGAAGAGGAAAAAAAAGCCAGAACAGGTGTGTGTGGTACGGGTTTCACCTTACTTCAGTTCCAAGAAAGGCGCAAAGTCATTTCAGTGATTAAAAACTACATGCATAGCAAGTAAAGGTGTCTGTGACAAAGAATACTTAATATTATAGCATATTGTTTTTGATAAAGGTAACATCTGTTTCCATAAAACTTTAAATATGCCATTATCTTCTTTATTGTGTGTGAACAATTCTGCCCTTCCCAAAGTTTCATGAAATGTATCGGAACAAGTTCAGGGGAGGTGCAAAACCCTGGGAATAAAACAAGCCAATCTATAGACCTCCACGTTTCCTTATGAAAGAACTTGAATGGGCTTTGGTGCTGGTGGTTGTGAGTTTGTTACCTTTCAAGCCATGCTACAATTTTTGCCATCTAATTATACCCTTTATGTCTGGTGAGGTCAGGTAATACCTGTAACCCATGTCCTTGGTAACTTCATACACTTCAAATGCTATATGATTTTATACTCTCCTACTCAAAACTAATCCCTTCTTGATTTCAGGCTGCTGAATTCCTACAAAAGATCTGGGGGATTTATTGCTAGCATTAAAAAAATTCTCTACATATTCAACTATTTCTCTAAAGGTCACTTTTCCTTCTAGCTATAATCAAAATATGGATCTTCTGTGACATAAATATGATGGGCAGTACTTGGTTCCAACCCCATAGTTGACATGTGACAGTTTGAACAGCCATGGCATTGTGAATACCCTGTCTTTGTACCAGCTATTGTTGCCTTTCTGTGTCGTGAGTTTATTCCCACTCAACATGACTTTTTAGTCATCATCTGTTAATCCTCAGCTATTTCAAAAATTTTAGTAGCTATGTGCTCTCTTGTTCTCCTATCCTTCCCTACACATAACATTAATGATTTGGTGCCTACAGATTCAGTGGTTAGTCTGGACTCTAAAATTTTTGCTTGAGTTACACTTATGTAATCACTATCTTCCAGAAACCAACACACAAACACAATTGCCCAATCCCCAAATTCAATACCTTGACATTGATTACTGCTTATTAGTGACCCTAAAAATTAAGAACTACTCTGCTCTGCTTCCAAGGCATTAAAAAATAATTGTATACTACAAGGATAAAGACTGCTATTAAACTTTGCACTTTGTTATTAAGCTTTATACACTTCAAATGACTTCAAATACACACCACCACAATCCATCTACAATTAATCAAATCCAGTGGCAGCTCATTCTTGTAAATTTTTAAGCAACTGATTCAGATCATCTTTCCCCTTTGGAGGAGTTGATGTGGTGGCATCACTGGTCATGCAATTTTCAGCCGAACATTGAACCACAAAGGTCCATATCATTGCAAAAACCTAATCTCACTCTCAAGTTCTGCACACTGTAACTGCTTCAACCACAACCCCCATCTCTACCGTTCTTTAGACTTCTAGCTCAGTACCCCTCTTTTATAATATACCTATTTTTATGTACTTCATTTGCCGTGTCCTTTCTCACTTTTTGTCTTTGTTTTTGAGACACCTTCACTTTATGTACATATCTGTGATGATAGTGACTTACTTTCAGCAGGAAGAAAATATGTCTGCTTTCTTTGGATTCGATTCTTCTAGTTCAGAATACAATTTTCTTCTTTCTGGCACCTGAACCTCTCTTTACAATGCTGAGAGAGCATTATAGTATGACTAAGTTTTGAATTATTCTTTTAATTGATGAGAAATGCTATATGATGGACATCTTTCATCATTCTTGAAAATCCTCAGTTCTCACTTAAATCACATCTTAGTCTAATTTTCTGTTTTCTTTTACTTTGAAACACCAAATAGATTTACTTTGACTTATATGACTTTTTTTTCATCTTTCTTTTTGTGTGTGGGCATCACTGCCCCCTAATGGGAGTAGGAGACCCGGCCTTGCTCCTGGAGAGCTGCTGCTGGATTTGAGCCACCAACCCTATGAATCACAATCCCACACACAACCACTACACTGCCAAGTCTCAGCCTGATTTATGTTACTTTTGATATATCGGTGTGAATATATATATATATGTATATACACACACATATATATTACACTTTTGTGTTTTCCATTTTGGTTAAAATATAGGAGTTAATATATATTTTCTTCACTTTATGCTCTATTGTTTTGCTTTCAAACCTTTCAAAAATTTTGAATTTCAGTGAACATGTGTCTGTATATATGCCTCTTCCAGAATGGACTAGCATCAAGATCGGGGGTCCTACTTTAACTGAGTTTGAAAATGTTTCCAAGAACAGAATGGCAGATTTGACAAATGCATTAAGTGTAATCAAAAGGATTTTAAAGGTGATAAGTTTGTTTTGTAAAAAAAAGAAAGAAAGGAAGAAATACATCGCTTTGAGAAAAAAATCAGGTACTCTTTTTGATAGTCCCATGTATATGTGTCCATAATTTTGCCTTTCTAGAGAATTCAGCCTAGCACAGATGACATCCTGATACCCAAGGTATTTTTAACTACTTAAAAATAAGTACAAAAGGGAAATGATTCATAGAAGATCACACTTTGATTGCCTACTCATTTACTCTCTTTTCAAAGTTTCTAGAATGCTTGAATTATGAAACTTTGTTATTGCATAGAGATGATGGCAAAATAAAGATGTACATAGTACTTTCACAGAAATCTTCTGAGATTAGTACATAGGTTTCACTACTTTCTAGTGTTTTGAACAGAAAGTGGATCTGTTTTGGCTTTTTAATTTCCCCCCTTAAATTAATAGTATCCTTCCTTAGAAACATACATATTAACTGCCATCAGGTCAAGTCCAGTTCACAGCCACCCTGCAGGACTTCATAGAACTAACTGTCTTCGTGGCTTCCCAAAACTGTAACTCTTTGTGGGAGCAGAAGGCTTCAACTTTCTGCTGCAGAGCAGTGGTGGTTTTGGACTAGAGTCCAACATGTCACTCATTGCATAACTAGGATGATCTTAAGCAAAATGTTCTTCATCAAAATTTGCAGCAATATGTTGACAGGGAACCTTCATGAACTAAGGCTGGATTGAGAAGAGAACTTGGAACAGGGTTATCATTGCTGATGTCATGTGGATATTGCCTCAAAGAAGAGAATGCAAAAATGTTTACTTGTGTTTATTTAACTCTGCAAAAGCATTCGACTGTGTCAACCATAGAAACTATGGATGACCTTGAGAGAATGATAATTCTGGAACCATTTCTTATGCTCCTTTGGATCAAGAGGCAGTTATGGGAAAAGAACAAAGAATGCTCTGCATGGTAGGAAATCAAGAGAGGGTGTGCTAAGGTTGTATCTCCTCACCACATTTGTTCAACCTGTATGCCAAGCAAAACATCAGTGGAGTTGGATTACATGAAGAAGAGTGGGCCAAATCAGAAAACCTATTAATAACCTGGGACATGCAGATGACACAACATACTTGCTGAAAGAGAGGAGAAATTAAAACATTTGCTGGTAAAGATGAAGCAAGAATTGCAGGCTTCAGTAGAGATCACACCTCAATGTAAAGAGAATCAAACTTCTCAGACCTGGACCAACAGGTCACATTTTCTAATAACTGGAGAAAAGGTTGAAGTTGTCAAAGAGTTTGTCTTGCTTGGATCCATGATCAAGGGTCATGAAGCAACCATCAAGAGAGCAAAAAGCACACTGCATTAGGTAATCTGCTGCATAAAAGCTGTTTAGAATATTAAAGATGAGGGTATATCTTTGAGGACTAAGGTGTGCCTGATCTTACACCGTGTTCTTCCTTGGACATTGAATTTAAAAGACCATCAAGCATTTGAATCATGGTGCTGGAGCAGAAAACAGAAAATCCCCTGAACTGCTGAAAGTACAAATACAGGTCATCTGGATTGGACGAAGTGTTCCAGAAAGACAAGGCATGCCAGGTTTTGTCTTAAATACTTTGGAATATTATCAGGAGAGACCAATCCCCACAGAAATACATCGTGTTCCATTAGGTAGAGTGCCAGAGAACTAGAGAAATGCCCTGAAGGAGCTGGATGGACACAGTGGCGGCAATATGGGCTCAGGCACAGGAACGATTGCGGAGATGGCCCAGGACAGTGCAGTGTCTCATTCCGTTGAACAGAGGGTCACTATGGGTCAGCACTGACACCTTGGCTCCTAACAAAAACAAACACCACTAGGACTCCTACTCTTCAAGGAGTTAAGTCTCAGAAACTCAGAGGGGTAGCCCTATTCTGCCCTCTCTGGTCACTGTGGGACAGGGGTAACTGCATGCCAGTCAGCTCAGGTTTGGGGCCCTTAAACCACAGACCAGCTACCATCGAGTGTGGGTGTCTGACACCATAATTATCAACAGATGTAGAAAACCCAGTCGGACCATCTAAATCCCACTGCAACACATAACCACGACACCAGCAGGCCTCCTGTTGGGCCTTGGGAAATGGACAAAACACGAATAGATATTTTCATGTGAGTGTTTGGTTTTCTCTCATGGCATATTACCAAGGTATCTAGGGACAGACTAATGCTAGTAATAGAAGGGAGACCAAGTGGAATGCCCACAAAATGAAAGTTCGGCATTCTCAATATAGTCCATGGAAATAGACGGGATTTGGTCTACCCGGACATTATCTGAGAGAGCAGAGCCATTTCTAGGCCAGTGAGGAAGAAGACAGGCTGTGGGAATCAATATCAGTGGGCAGTTAGTGAGCACATCAGTCTTCTTTCTGGGAGGGAGAAAGGTTTTTAAACAAGGAAGGATGCAAATCTGGGAAGAACAG
>PVJH01007270.1:0-93701 GCA_004026705.1 Nesogale talazaci
GTTTTCCAGGAGCAAGGCTGGGCCTCCTACTCCCACCAGAGGGCAGTGATGCCCTAAATAAATAAATAAACTGACTTTCAGAAATGAAGTTCCAGGTCTTTAAAGGGCAGTGATGCCCTAAATAAATAAATAGTTCCACTTCTTTATTCCTCGTACACCTTAGTCTGGAAGCTAAACTTTAGCCACCTAGCCAATGGCAAGCCTTCCATGACAACCACGTGGTAGTTAAGCACCTGCCGCTTTTGCTAGGAATCAAATGCAAGTCTTCACTTGGACGGTAAGGACCAATGATTCCTTAACAGCTTCCCGAAGAGCCTGCGATTGTTGGCATCAGATTACTGAGTAAATGCAATGTCTCAGTTTCAGCATCGCCAGCTCAGAGTGGAGAGAGGAGCAGGCAGGACTGAGTCTGCAGTGCGAAGGTCCCTTCAGCAACATCAGAGTCAACCTGGGCCAAGAACTGTACAGTTATGCCAAACACGTTCCAGAACACAGGGTTTTTAAAAGGACTGATTGATGAGTTCAGTTGTTTTGTGCTTAGGAGGAATCTAAAATGTGCCAGACAGTCCTTTAGAGTCATTACATTCATAAATATTATGCAAAGTGCCAGAAACATTACTCATATGAATAGATTTCCCCAAAAACCCTGAAATTTCTAAGAAAGTCCTTCATATGCCAAGTCTCACATATAAATCTTCCCTCTTCTCAAGACACAGAATTTATTTTTTGTACTGTAAAAATATCAGTATGGTAAAAATGTATATGATATTACACCTTTTTCAACTCATTTTCTGGGAACTAGAACAAACCAACAGCTATGGCATCAACTGCCAATTTGACTAAATTGTCCATTAAGGCAACTCAATTATAAATCTAGTCAATAATTTTAAGAAGATACATGGCTTTCTTTCTAGCTCCACAAAACTTCTTTAAAAGACAGTCATTATCTTGGGGGCACATGTGACTCTTAGAACATTCCATACATCAATTATATCAAGTATATTTGTACATATATCACCAATATAATTTGCAAAATATTTTCTTTCTATTTGAGCCCTTGATGTAAACTCTTTTTTCCCTTCTCTCCCCAACCCTCCCTGGCTTGTAACCCCTTGGTAAATTATTAATTGTTGCTATTTTCATATCTTACTTTCATATACACTGTCTTCCTTCATCCACATGTCCATTATTCATTCCCTTGAGGGGGGCACTATATATCCAACCTTGTAATAGGTTTCCCTCTTAGTCTCTTCCTTTCCCTGACCATTCCCCTACCCTCATAATATTGCTACTCTCACTCATATTTCTGAGAGGTTTGTCTGTCCTGAATGTCCATGTGTCAAGAGCTCTTATCTGTACCAATGTATGTTCTCTGGTCTAGCTAAATGTGTAAGATAGAATTGGGTCATAGTAGTAGGGAGACTCAAGCGTTCAGGGACTAGAGCAGTGGTTCTCGTCTGTGGGTTGCAACTCCTTTGGTGGTGGCACGACTCTTTCTCGGGAGCAGCCTGATTCATAACAATAGAAAAATTAGCTATGAAGCAGCAATGAAAACAATTTTATAGTTGGAGGGTTATCACAGCATGAGGAACTGTATTAAACGGTCATGGCTTTAGAAAAGTTGAGAACCATGGGACTAGAGGAATGATGTATGTTTCGTTGGTGCTATACTGCTTCTGGTTGAATCATCCCTACCTTATAATACTTCTGTGGGTGTACATCCAATTATCTACAGATGGGTTTTGGGCCTCCACTACAAAACACATCGATATAGTTGTTTGTTTGGGATTTTTTGATACCTGATCCCGTCAACTCCTCGTGATCACATGGGCTGGTATGCTTCTTCCAAGTGAACTTATTTGCTTCCCTGCTAGATGGCTGCTGGTTTGACTTCAAGACTTTAAGACCAAAAAAAAAACTATATCTTTTTATAGCCAGACACATCCACTCTCTTCACCACAGTTGCTTATGTACCCGTTTGGTCTTCAGAGATCATGTTGAGAAGATATCAAAGAATGCCAGGTTATAAGAACAAAATATTCTTGTTACGGGAGGCCTTGAGTAGAGGTCCAAAGTCAGCCTACTATTTTAAATATATGGGGACTGAGCCCCGGTGACGTAGTGGTTGTGCGCGGGACTGTGGCCCCCTGAGTTGGAGGTTAAAATCCAACAGCAGCTCTCCGGTAGCAAGGCTGGACCTTCTACTTCCACCAGGGCAGTGGTGCCCTCCGCCAAAAAACCAAACAAAAAAAGCCCTCATAGAAGAAACACAGCAGTCTGTGGGACCACGAGGCGTCAAAGGGATCAGGTATCATGTATCAAAAAACTAAAAATCTGCGGGCGATGCAACATACCACAATAGTTTTTTCTTTGCATTGTGCAACCCACTTCAGTGCTTGAAGCCCACGAGGTAGAGCCAGGCAATGTTTCAGGGTTACAGTTTGCTTTGGCATGGAACACTATGAGAGGCCCCTGAGATCGGACCTGCACCACAATACTTTTAAGATTAAATTTGGTAGATAAATATTTGTCCTACTTAAGTGCAGGAAGCACTTAGGTATACCTTGATTTGAATTCTTTATTCTCTTAAAGGAAAGTGTGATATACAGCAATTATATACTTCCTACCTTATAAAAATATTGTAAAGGGGGCTGAGCCCCGGTGGCCTAAGTGGTTGAGCGCGGAACTGCCGCCTGTGGGCTTGGCGGTTCAAATCCAGCGGCAACAGCACTGGGTAGCGCCCATGACCACCCGAGGCAGTGATGGCCCCAAAAAATATAATAAACAAATTTTTAAAAAAAATTTTTTTAGGGGGCATCACTGCCTCGGGTGGTCATGGGTGCTACCCAGTGCCGCTCCTGAGAGCCACCGCTGGGTTGGAACCACCAAGCCGGCGGGCTGCAGTTCCGCACTCAACCACTTATGCCACCGGGGCTCAGCCCCCGATTTTAAAAATTTTAAATATTGTAAAGGTAATTGCTTTAAATGTACTCTCCCCTCGATTTGTATTCATTCATTAATTCAGCAATAATATTGAACAAAACTGTGTGTCAGATGCTAAGAACACAGTGGTGAGCAATTAAAAAAATTGATACAACCTCTAGCATCATAATAGAGACAGATATTAAACTATAACTAAACTAATATAAAATTATAATTGCAACAATACTACAAAGGAAAGACATAAAGTGCTATTTAAGGTGTATAATAAGATAAATTTGTTTCCTTGAGGAAGATATGTTTGAGTTGAGATTTGGAAAAGTAATAAGATATATGAGTTTGAATTAACTATATCAGCAACAGAAATATGACTGTTCCCATTATCTTTCAACTGAAAAATGAATAAATAGATTAATAATTAAAGATTTAGAGGCTGAAGGCAAAACTTCATTGCTATGTTGTACAATCTTGTGGGTCAGGAATTTGAGGAGGGCTTGGGTGAGCAAGTATATGCTTCCCTGTAGCATTAAATAAGTTACTCATGGTATTCTGCTGGCAGCTGACTGGAATGTTCTAGACCAGGGGTCAGCAAACATGTTTTCATAGAAAAGGACATCCTGTCCCTCACAACAATTAAAAATTATTTGTAGGTCATAAATATGTATTTTTTACAAACAAATGGAATCAGCATTATCTGAATAATATCCTTTAGTGTTTTTTACAATTTTACTTTAGAGTCACATATACGTTCTGAAAGAGACAAACAGGCCTCAAAAGAAGCAATTTGCCCTGACCCCTGGTCTAGATCTAAATGACTTCCTCACGTATCTGGAACACTGGACTTCCCCAGGTCCCTCCTACTATTCATGTTTTCTCTCTAAGCGATGGTTTGAATTCTCCAAGTGGCTGCTCAAGGCTATAAGAGACAAGATGGAAACTTCCAGTCCTTTTAAAGGTTAGTACTTGAACTGGCACAATGTCACGACCTTTTTGCTTTGTTGTTCAAGGCAATTGTAGCACAGCTAGGATTCAACAGAAGGGAAGTAGACCCGATTTCTCCGTGGAGGAAACACCAAGAGATTTGTGGACATCTTTAACCTACCAGAGTGACAAAAAGAACATTTATGGTAGAAGAAAAGGCATGTTAAAAGGTCCCATGTCTCTCTGGCACCACAAGAGAATAGAAAGATCCACAAGGCTTGTGTTAGTACTTGTAGACTAGAGAAACATTCATAAACACCCATATGGATATAAAGGGAAGGTTTATATACAAGAGTAATGGAACATTGAGAAAGCATCCCAACCCCATCCAGTCCAAGGTCATAAGTCTGATATTAGCCCTTATGTCCAATCCCAGTCTATAAAGTCTCCTTCCAACTCACAAAGCACTTGCAATGACTCCGGGACAATCATAGGCTAGTGAGTGCAAAGTCTTATGGCAGTTGAAGCAGTAGAAGCATCCTGTGCTGGCAGGGGTCTCCCCATGACTCCTCATTTCCAGGGCTCAGTATCCATCAGCAGTACCCAGTGGCAGTAGAAGAATCCCAGCCTTGGCAGGAGTCTCCGCGTGCCTTCTCCAGCCCCAGAGATTTGGTTCCATCAGGGTAAGCCCATGAGCTTCTCCTCCAGCTCCTCCTGTCCCCAGGACTCAGGGTCTACGCTGCCATCTTGTCTTGTCAGTCAGACTCTCTCAGGAACTGAGTCTCCTCTCCACCAGGGAAATATCGTGAGATTTCCCAAAATTCTCCAAGAAAGCCATGCCCACGCAGAGGTCTCATTGGCTATCTCCAGATTGACAGGCTAGACTCCACCCCTATCCTCTTAGTCAAATTGGAACTAGAGTACTTGACTGCCACAGGGCTTTAGTGCAGAGATGTGAGAGGAAGCTGGAAAGACAAAGAATGGGTAGATTCAAAAGACTTTTTTTTATTGCTGAGAGCCCTTCAATAGTCATTCAAAATTATTTTCACAAATTTAGGTGAAAATTTATTCTGTCGTCAAGGGAAGAAAATAGGCAGATATTTGTAACCAGACAAAAGGACACACCCCTTATTGAACTGGCTCTTTTCTCATTGAGAAAGAAACCAGTTTATAGAAGAGTCAGAGAATCACAGAGCCAAACAGGTGTGTATCATAAGGTGTTCTGATCAGGTGTTTACAGTAATCACATCCAAAATTTTGTAGTAGGTAGCATACCTAAAGGAAGCATATTTGACTACCCAACTTAAAACTAAAGAAATATTTCTCAGACCCCAAATATCACTTAATCAGAACTTCAAGACACATTTTATCTGGCTAAATCACAGAGAAATTTGATATAGGAGAATGCCTGAAAAATAGCCTATTATCTTCTTAAGACTTAGGAAAAGATCAAAGATCAAATGCTTACAGTAGGACAGCATATGAATTAAAAGATTTTTTTCAGGGCCTTTCAACCTGTCCTGAATTTTGTCATTCGAGTCAATCAATGTAAAAATGTTCTAAAATGTAATTATAAAACAAACCTTTCTTTAAAATAAAAAAAAGAAAGAACTGGAGTTTCAGGAACCAGCAATGTGTTGTTTAATTGAATGTCACGTACTCAAGTAAAAATGAGCTAAAGAGAACATTTTATAATCCTTACATATGGGCTTTCAGGAGAGAAGTAGCAAGGGTGTTTAACAAGGGTGATATGAAGCCAGTTAGGAATAGTATGAAAGTAAATCGCACCCAGAATACTATAACTCAGGGAATATTTAATGTAGGATCACTGATCTACTTGAAAACCAGAGCCTGTGAAATAAAGCTAAAGTAATATAGAAGGAAACTGCTAACTGTGGATGACTGCACACTAGAAAGTAAAAAAGAAAAAGAAGCTTCCCAAGCAGGACCTGATTCTGGTGCCTACTGATTATCAGAGTAATCATGTAAAACCTGGAGGCAACCAAAAACTCTCTAGGTATGAAAGGAGATAGAGGGGGAAAATACAACTGAAACTGCAAAGTACTAAAAATACAGCCACAAAAATCAAATTTTAAAGGGGAAAAATTGCTCAAAATAAGTGAAACAATCTGAAATTTATACTAAGTAGGAAATTAAAGAGACTGTAATTTGCTAACATCATGAAATAAACACAAAATCCTAGTCTGGGAATGTTTATTAGGGTTTTGCTTTACTTTGCAATAGGAAAGATATGCAAGTCTTTTGTCCATTGAGTTGGAATAAATAAGTAAAATATGGTATACACGTCCAGTGGTAATTTACATAATAGTGATAATTTGCTTAGACGTTCATAGAGCAACATGAATAAATATTAACATATTGTTACATGAAATATAATAGAACTTATATAGTTATATAATGGCATATGATGCATAATTGTGTACATTAACTACACACTCACATACTCTAACATTAATTTTTGAAAACATTTATCTAAGTAAATATAATATATTGGAGGCCTGTAGTCAAGAATAAAAGCATTCAAGTATAGAGACTAAGGGAAAAAATAATCATTTTTTAAAACAAGAAAATGATTATAGCTAGTTTGTATGGACTGATGATAATGGTCTACTATGATTTGAGAGAAGCAGTATTCTGGGTTTACCCACCTAAGGTGCTTTAATAAGAAAATAGAACATGAATTTGTCAATTATAGTTTATCATTTCCTGTTTCTACTCCTCTGTAAAAATGTCCAGAACAGGTAAAAGAAAACACACATGATCACCAATTCGTAACCACTGAAAAGAAAATAGTTTCTAGAATATTGGTTCTTCTCCACTAGAGGCAAAACCTCTATTTCAATCACACTACTTGAATTGTTTCACACGCATGTGAATATCAGACAACGAATAAGAAACATCAAAGAGCAGATGGCAGAGAATAATAAATATACCATAAAATGCCAGATAGATAAGCTCCTCTGTATTAGAAAAAATTACAGCCAGAATGCTCAATAATATGCTTTGCAAAACAAATTTCATTGCATGCTCCTCCTGGAATGTGCAATGTGAATATCTAAATCTCTCGTGAGAGTAACAAACAGTATAGCATTAAAACCTGATCACAGAGCATTTCAGAATAAAGGGAAAATAGCGAGTTAGGATTAAAAAAGAGAGAGAAGGAAAATAGCAAGACTTTGCCTCACAAACTTTGGATATCTTGTCAGGTGGGACCAATTCCTGGAAAAGGATGCTGTGCTTAGTGAAGTAGAGAATAAGTAAATAAGGAGGAAGACAACAAGATGGATTGACACAATGGTTCTCTACAAGCTGAGAACAACTTTTGATACCACAACTTAGGTTGGAGGGGGGGGCAGGAATCTGATTTAACTACTAAACATAAAATACAATGAAGAAAAAAATTCTATGTGAGGGTTGAGTCATTTCCACATCTCTCACTAGTGAATGGGCACATATAACTCTGCCAGCAATTAAGGGATTAAGTGGAAATAGCTAGAAATCCCAATTAGAGGTTGACAACTAAAGCTTCTGAGTAACAAGAAGAGAAATAAATTGTCTTCATAAAAGTATCCCATAGGAGTGGTTTGTGGGGAGAAGATGAACCAGTTGGGGGGCAGAGGAGCAATGATGAAACATATAACTTTCCTCTAGTTCTCCAATGCTTCCTCTCCCCTCTATCATGGTCCCAATTCTGCCTTACAAATCCGGCTAAACCAGAGGGTGTACACCGATACAGAAAGAAGCCAGAAACATGGGGAATCCAGGACAGATGATCCTTTGAGGACCAGTGGTGGGCGTGGCTATATCAGCAGGTTGGAGGGAAGGTGGAATAGAAAGGGGAACTGATTCTAAAGATCTGCATATAACCTCCTCCCTAGAGTACAGACACCAGGGAAGCAGGTGAAGGGAAACATCAGATAGTGTATAATATGACAAAATAAAAATAATTTATAAATTATCAAGGGTTCGTGAGGGTGGGGGGAGCAGAGAAAGAGGGGGGAAATGAGGAGGTGATACCAAGGGCTCAAGTAGAAAGCAAATGTTTTGAGAACGATGAGGGCAACACATGTACAAATGTGCTCAACATACAACGGATAGATGTGTGGATTATGATGACTTGAATGAGCCCCCAATAAAATAATTTTTTAAATAAAAGAAAGTATAGTTTATTGCTTATTTGGCTATTTTCTTATACTTTAAGTATAAGATGACTGATCAATCTTTCTACTAAGCATCTCCTCTAGAAAAAAATTATATTCATTCTATGGGTTTCAAAAAGTACTTAGCAATGTTAAACAGGTAAAACAAAGTATTCCTACTTTTAATTTCACAGTATTTTTCCTGATTACTGTTTTCAAAAGGATATGCTTTGCAAAACAAATTTCATTGCATGCTCCTCCTGGAATCTACAATGTGAATATTTAAATCTCTCGTGAGAGTAACAAACAGTATAGCATTAAAACCTGACAAGCTTATCACAGAGCATTTCAAAATTCCTCTTTAAAGATAATCTCATGAATCTTTGAAGATTCATGAGTGAACACAAATCTACACTGCTGCCAAGGAAACTGGAAAACATGCCTGATTTTCCAGATTGATTCTGAGGCTCTTCTACTGAAAACAGAAGCAGTATTTTAATGGTAAATGGTCTATGACAATTCTATTGGGTTCTTGTTTTGTTTTGTTTTCTTTTGTTTTGTTTTTGTTTTGGGCATCACTGCCCTCAGGTGGTGGGAGTAGGAGCCCCAGCCTTTGCTCCATGGAGCTGGAATTGAACCTCCATCCCAGTGGGCCGCAGTACCGCGCACAACCACTATGCCACCGGGGCTCAGCCAACAATTCTATTGTACAATAATGACTTAGCCAGCAAAAAAGAAATGCTCCTATCTCATATTCTTAATTGAACTGTTGATTTAATAACATCCTACATTGGTAACAAAAGTTAGTAATAGAGATCTTTTTTTGTATAGGAAAGAGTTTTATTTTTGTTTATTTTTTTAAATCATTCTATTGGGAGCTCATATATCATTTTTTCACAGTACATAAATATAGATATTTTTATTGGTAGAACTCATTAATTAAAAAATTCGTTGACAAGCTAATTAAATTAATCTCACAGTATAGTTAAAAAAAACATTTCCTGAATTAAGCACGTGTATATTCATTTCTGCAGTAGCCATTTCCACCATTAATAATTTAACATCTCTCTAAATTCCCTTCCAAAGGAAATTCTCTCCAAGTTGTCAATAAATTGTTCTCGGTGAAATTACTACATATAATATCCTGACTCCCTTAACATTAAATAGGATTTCTACTTTCTTTTTGTTTTGATCCTTCAATCCTTATGAAAATAAATACTTATATTCTATCACATCCATAATCTCCATCCCATGAATATTCTCTGTTGCTGCTGCTACAGCATTTTATCCTATCAAATGGAAAGCACATGCATTTCTGCACTATACAGTTTCATCTTCATAACTGCTAGTTGTTAGTTGCTAGGTTCACAGACTCAAGTTTAAAATGACACATAAAAACCCTATTACAACAGAACAAAATATCTCCTGGTCCTGCACTACACTTACAATGTTGTTAAGTTTCAGTCCACTTTTGCCAATTCATCTCTCTTTTTCTCACCCTCCAGTTTATTAACCATGGCGTCTTACTTGGCTTCAAACTTCGAGTTGCAATATTGAAACATTTGAAGACTAAAATACATAATGATACAGGAAGTGTGATAAGAAAATGAAAAACATATAGTCACTGTACCAAAAAGAACCAGTTAGTAATTAATCATCTCATGGGGTAGTGTGTGATAAAGAACCAGTGATACTGAAGGAAGAAGTCTAATCAAGATGAATACATTAATCAAGAACAGGCCAGGACTTGAAGAATGCCAATTAAAATGGCTCAACAAGCCGATGAAGCACTGGAAGTACTCACTAGACTTTGCCAATAAATATAGTAGTCAGCTCCCTGGCCAAATGACAGAAGGAGATCCATAATTGTACCCTTTCCAAACCCAATAGAATGCTCAAATTATAGAACAATATCATTGATATCACATGTTAGAAAAAATTAGTTGAAGGTCATCCAACAACAGAGAACTACCAAAAATTCAGGCAAGATTCAGAAGAGGACATGAAACAAAAGATATCAATCTGATGTCAGGAGGATCTTGACTGTAAGTAGAGAATACCAGAAAGATATTTACTTGTGTTTTATTGATCATGCAAAAAGATATCCAACTTGGTGAGTCATAACAGACAAAGGGTAACCTTGAGAAAAATGGGAAATAAGCACATTTCATAGTGCTCATAGGAAATCTGTACATAGATCATGAGGTAGCTGTGTATACAGAGCAAGGGGAAAAAATTGCGTGGTTTAAATTCATTAAAGTGGGTATCAGGGTTATATCCTTTAATCATCCTTATTTAATCAGGATGCTGATAACAACCTTCAATCTGCAGATGGTGTGGCCTTGGTTGTGAGTGTTAAACATTTGCTGATGGATTATGACTCAATAGAAAGCAATTTCAAACTCTCACAACTGAACTAGTAGGTAATATCTTAGTAAGTGGAGAAAAGACTGAAATTGTCAAGAATTTCATCTTACATGGATCTATGTTCAGTGCTCATGAAAGCAATAGTCAAGAGATCAAAGGATGCATTGCTTAAGTAAATCTACAGGATGAGACCCCTTTATAATGTTGAAAAGCAAGAGTGTTACTTTGAGAACTGAGATTCGCCTTACCCAAGCCATGCTTTTTTCAGTTGCTTCAGTTGCATATAGAAGTTGGGCACTGAGTAAGGAAAACTAAAGAAAAATCAATGTGTGTGAACAATGCTGTTGGTGAAGACTATTGAAAGCACCATAGAATGCTAAAAAGATAGATGTGTCTTAGAAAGAGCAGAGCCATTAGGCTCCTTCGATGCAAGCATTGTAAAGACTTTGCTCCGTGTACTTTGGACATATTATCAAGAGAGATAAGTTTCTGGAATGGGACATCATGCTTGGTAAAATTGAGGGGCATCAAAAGGGAGGAAGATTTTGACAAGGTGGATTGATACAGTGGCTGAAACAACGGCCTCAAGCATAATAACAATTGTGAAGATGATGCAGAACCGAGTGTTGTCTCATTCTGTTGTACATAAGGCTGCTCTAAGTTAGAACCAAGTGGACTGCATCTAATAACCACAGAGCTTGTGTGCATAGATTTAGCCAATCCCATGTATCATGTCATCTCTTGTCTTCTGCTTGCTCAGTTGATTGTGGAATATCATGATGTTATTTGTCTGATGGTGATAGTTTTTGTGTTTCAATCGAGTGGCACTGCACACTGAAGGCTACAACCTTTGACCTTCATCCAAAGGGCCTCAAAGCCTCTCTGCTCTCAATAAGCAAGGTTGGGCCCTCTCTACATCACAGATATGGGCCTTCCTCTAACGCTGATATCACAGTTTTTCATATAGGTCCATTTCTCAGATTATTTGCTCCACATATAAATTGGATAGATATATGGAACATTCAGCACTGATTCGCACCTTTCCTTTTTTTATTAACCATATTCTATGCACTAATTCAGTTCGAACAACTGTCTCATAGACTAGAGGTCTATGTGCAAGTTCCACATGAGCATAATTTTTTTGATGTTCTAAAATTCCCTTTCTTTTCCATCTTATCCATAGTTTGTTACAATCCACACAGTTGAGTGCCTTTACAGTCAACCTTTCTATTACTCTTGGTTTGCATCAGGATCTATCTGAGGTTAGCCATGATAACTTTTATCCCACATCTTATTATTAATCTCTCCTGAACTTCTGTCAGTTCCATATTAATATACTCTTGAACTGCTTTTGAATGATCTTCAACAAAACTTAACTTGTATATGATATTAATGAGATTGCTTATTAATTTCCATATTCTGCTTGACCACCTTTCTTGGTAATAGACAAAATGCTGAATCATTTTTAATTGGTTGACCAGACAAATTTCTTCCAAAATTTTTGACAGAGAATAGCAAGTGCTATAGAATAACATTGGCTAATATCTTCAAATATATGTAACTAATAAAAATATACTGTTATTCACATCAGCCTGTGTGATCATGAGGTGTTGATGGGACCAGTATCAAGCATCAAAGACCCAGAACAAAAAATGTTACCAGTGTGAATGAGGGGGAAGTGCAGAGTGGAGGCCCACAGCCCATCTGAACACAATTGAATATCCCCTTACAGAAGAGTCACAAGGAAGAGATGAGCCAGTCATGGTACAGTATAGCACCAATGAAACATACAACTTTCCCTCTAGTTCTTTCATGCTTCCTACCCCCCCTATCATTACCCCAATTCCACTTAACAAATCTGGCTAGATCAGAGCATGTACACTAATACAAATAAGAGCTGGAAGCACAGGGAATCCAGGACAGATAAATCCCTCAGGACCAGTAGTGAGAGCAGCAATACCAGGAGGAGAAAGGGAAGGTGGGGGAAGGAAGGGGGAACCAACCACAATAACTTCCTGCCAGGGGGACAAACAACAGGAAAAATGGGTGAAGAGAGAGATCAATCAGTGCAAGACATGAAAATATAATAATAATTTATAAATTATCAAGGATTCAGGAAGGAGGGAGGAAGGGAAGGAAGGGATGAAAAAAATGAGAAGCTGATACCAAGGAATCAAGTAGAAAGAAAATGTTTTGAAAATGATGACAGCAAATGTCGAAAAGTGCTTGACACAATGAATGGATGGATGGATGGATTGTGATAAGATCTGTATGAACCTCCAATAGAATCTGTATGAACCTCCAATAGAATGTGTGTGTGTGTGTGTGTGTGTGTGTGTGTACATATTCACACAGAGAAGTGAGAGCAAGTCAATCAATCACAGACTCCAGAGACCAGGCTCGATGGCACAAATCTAAGTATCACAGCTTTTGCAAGGCTTATATATGTTTCATTGGCCAATCAGATAACTTCCTTCACATACTTCCTGGTTTCCAAATACTTCCTTATAAGGTCACAAGCATGCAACATGAAAAATGATAGGCCCACATGTAAATCAGGTGTTTCTGATTGAATTATGTAAATGAGGGGAAGCTCACTGAATCAGCCCATCCAATTGTCTTACAAGGCTATTTCGTCCAATCACATTACAGGACCAACCATCCAATTGCATTACAGGATCTTACTGTCCTATAAGGAAGCTAGAAGCATTCTGATAGACTGTGTTTCAGAGCGCAAAGCAGAAGGTTTTCAGGATAGCTGGCTTGGAGTCTTATTTGCCTCAAGACTGGATTTTTCAGGGGTCATGGAAATGCAGATATCCAGCACCTTCTACCTGACTCAAACTGGAATATTCCAGGAGACTTGGAAATGCATGTTCCAGTGACCTAAGGGTGTAGATTACTACCCAGTGGCTTCAAGACCATTTCAGGAGAAGCAGCAACATCCTGGGCTTTCTGTTACTCTCCCCCAGATCCACAGATTCTACCAGGAATGCCCCCATATACTGCTCTAGATCAATTCCAACTTATAGAGGATCCTATGTAAATTTTCAGAATTCTGGGAATGGCTGTTGAGTCTGAATTTCCATCCTTGTGTTTAGCAATTCAATATTTACCTACTAGTGTCACCAGTGTCTTGCTTTATGGGGAAAAATACTGTGTCACTTAATCTGGTGTCAATTTGAGGATTAAGAATATAGAGGTAGAGTCTGGCCTGAAAATCTGGAGCTAGGCAATGAGATCTCTGTGTGGGCATAGCCTTCTCCTCTGAGAATTCTGAGAAATGTGGTAGTTCCTTCTTGGAAGGAGGAAACACTATATTTCTTGGCTTACTCCCTGGGAGACTTTGCTGTTGACGGGACACATGGCAGTATGCTGATAGACTCTGAGCCCTGGAAACTGGAGGAACCATGGGAAGACCCCCGCCAGTGCTGAGATGCTTCTACCACCACTGGATATACAAGACTTTGCATCCACTGGCCTCTGGCTGTCCTGCTTCACAAGTGTGAAGAGGATTTTATAGATTGATATTGAACATATGAGCTAATAATGGATTCATGATCTTGGCCTTACCTGGACTAGGATGTTTTCTCAATGTTCAATTGCTCTTATATATAAGCCTGTTTCTTATACACATATGTCTATGAACTTGTTTCTCTAGTCTACCTGGACTCACATAAACACCCTTTACTTTCTTTTATGGAACACATGACTAGAATAATAAAAATGCTGAACTTGGAGTTAACTACTCCATCATCATAATAGTAATCAGTAAAATGTATTTATATAGCCATAGCAAGTTGTAACTTAGAAACTACTTCCCACAACTGTAAAAATATCTAGGTTGCCACCTCTCTCCTCTAGCTTGATGTGAATGTATTGTTTTATACTTAACAAAGTGGATTCATAAGAATAACCCTCTATGTTCTCAACAATTACCCTCAAGGTAGATGAAATGTATTTATAACTCCATTTATTAAAGAAATATGTAAAGAAATAAGAGGCATTCATTCAATAAATGTTAAACATCCAGCAAGAGATAGGGGAACTTGGCAAATTCTAGATACAAATATGCATATAATATAATTCATATTGTTAATGTGTTTATGGTGAATAAGGGAAAATAGATAGGTATGGTAGTTATATAATAGTTTGTCAATTTGAGGATGAAGAATAAAGGGGTGAAGTCTAGCCTGTCAATCAGATCTTAGTCAATGAAGCCTCTGTGGGGGCATGTCCTTCTCCTAAGAATTCTGATAAATACAGCAGTACTTCCTTCTTCTTGGAGGCGGAAGACTCTCTACTAACACCCTGGGAGACATAGCAGCTGACAAGACTCATGGACCCACCCTGATGCAGCCCTGCATGCTGAGAAACCATGGAGCTAAGATGCTTAGAACGCTGCTGGGTCCAAAGACTTTCTCCCCAATGGCCTGTGATCATGCCGCATTTGGTGTCATTGCATGTATTTCGTGAGTCTGAAGAGGACTTTATCGACTGATATTGAACAAATGGACTAATATCAGACTTATGGACTTCTCTGGACTGGGCAGAGATATTTTCTCAATGCTAAATGGCTCTTGTATATAAAACCCCTTTCTTATACACATATGCGTGTTTAAGAATTTGTTTCTCTAGTCTACCCAGATTAACACAATCTAATCTAATTTAAAAATAAAAACTACAATTTGGCACCTATCTCTTCCATATGCTGAACTAGGATATTTAAACGCAAAACCTCCTTTAAATTCCACAACAACCAAGGTAATTTTACAGTTAAGAAAACAATGCAGAGAGGTTAGCAATTAGATCTAAGTCATATTTGAATCTCAAACTGCATGATTAAAAAGCCTGCCTTTCACAGCAACGATTAGTGTAGCAATAATAATAATAACAAAGTGGCATTGCACAGTGGGAAGTTGAAGGAGAGTATGTCAATTAAACTTGGGGTAGGGTAGTAAAGTGGGAAGAGAAGGTAGCAAGGAAACAGTTACAGGAAAATGACTTTATGAAGTGTTGGAGGCAGTGTTCTAAAATTGACCTCCATGGTTTCCACATCCTAATGCCTAGATCTGTAAAAGTCATGAGACAGCACATCTCAGCTTTCTTGCTACAATAAAAGTACAGTGAAATAATACTAATCCTTTCACCCATTTAAGTCAAATCTATTACTAACAGCGGAACACAGTACATAACTAATAAAGTGACACATTGAGAAAAGGAACTTGGGAATTTTTATTGTTTCCCTATTGTTCTGGCATAGCAAGGACAGAGAGAGATTTACCCAACTTGAGAAGAAATCAGAGAAATGCTAGCATGAAATCTCACGACATAATTTAGGAAGAGGAGCAAAATTGCCAAAAAATAAAAACCTCTGGGCACACTTCAGAAATATCATCTATGCTTTCCAACTTCTAATTATGAAACTTCAATGCCAACTTTTTATTGCATTTCACATTTACTTACACTGAACTGCTGTGTTTTCAAAGTCATTTCCATGTGGCCTCAGCATTACTTGATAATGCCCAAAATCAGTGTTACTTTATTGAAAATTTTTGTCTTACCAAGTTCTAATATTATTCATTATATTAAAAAGTCGCCCCCCAAAAAAGAGTAATACTTTTTTATTATTGATCTGAATAAAGGACAAATATAACTCATTGGTTTCTAATATAGATGAGGGATTATTTCTACCACCAAGATCCCTGCTGTCCCCATCACATGATAGGAAAGTTGCAATAATCATAAATTTGGGCACAAATTACATACACATGTGTAGTAGTTACATAATCTGGTGTCAATTTGAGGATTAAGAGTGTAAGGGTGCAGACTAGCCTGTCAATCAGAATGAGGCAAATGAGGCTCTCTGTGGATTTGGCCTTCTCCTGTGGATTCTGGTAACTCCAGTATTCCTCCTTGGAAGAGTGAGACACACTCTCTCTCTGCTCACTCCATGAGAGACTCTCTACTAATAAGACATATAGGGGGGGAAAAGACATATGGGAGCGATGCTGATGGCAGTGAGAACCCTGGAACTAGAGGAGCCACGTGGAAACCCCAGCCAGTATAATGCTACTGGATCCACAAGACTTCTAACCCACTGGCCTGTGGTCATTCACATTCAGTGTGATTGCATATGTTTCATGAATATGGAGAGGACTTTATAGATTGGTATCAGATATAAGGACTAACATTGAATTTATGGACTTGAACTGGACTGGGCTGGGATGTTTTCTCAATATTCAATTGTTCTTCCATATAAAGCTCTTTCATATACACATATGTGTCTATACATTTGTTCCTCTACTCTACCCTGACAAACACAACATGGTAGGCAAGTACAGTTAATTAGCTACCTACATAGCTAGATAGATTCCAGGTAGACAGGTGACAGAGAGAGAGGAAAGACAGATTGCATTACTAGTTGTTGTGAAGCTGATTCCAATTCATGGTCATCCATGTGTGTGGGGCAGAAGAGCTCCCTCAGGTCTTTAAGATTGTGATCTTCTCGAAGCAGATCACTCGATTCTCTTTCTAAGGAGTCTCTGAATATTTCTAACCAAAAATCTTGCAGTTAGTAGTTATCATTAGTTAAGGTTTATGTCAGCTTGGCTGAGCCATAATTCCCAGTGGTCTGGCTGTTAACCCCTTGTAAGCTCTCATGACTTGACTCAGCACAATGTGATCATAGTCAATCGGTGTGAAACCTCCATAATGTGAAGGCAACACTCTTACTCAGATCACAACACTGTGCATTTAATTGCTTCGGGGGTGTGCTCTGCTTCCAATATAAGTAAACACTGTGGGAAAGTGTTTGGGTTTTTTTGCTGGGTCTAAGTCTGTATTTGCTACATTGATATCCAGTTCTTTGGATTACCCAATGGTCTGTTGTATTACCTGCTAATAGACAGGTAGACAACTGGTAGACATCAGTGGCCTCCATCTGATCTGCTGACCTTGGACTTCTTCACCTCTGATGTCATCAGCGCATCACATTCTTTCTAACCATCAGTCCCAGAAGCTAGAGGGGTCAATAGAAATCTTCAGCCTAGCATCTCATTCACAGACTTGGAACCTTCCTAAACTTGGACTTGGCTACTTGTACAATTGTGTGAGCCATTTTGCTGATATCAATTCCTTGATATTTGTAACAAATAAACCTAGTGCTACTTCTCTAGAGAACCAGTCTAAGACAGTAGTTAAGCACTTAATCATTTGCACCATCCAGAAAGAAAGATAAACAGATAGATGGATATTATAGGCATATTTATATTGCTATATATCTTTAATGCAAAGAAAATTCAGCTGCTTCACTAATCTTATGCAAAAATTAACTTTTCACAGAATTAATGCCATAAAAGTAAATAGATGACTCAAAGTCATGGGTGGCTTTCTAATGATGTATTAATGTTTGTTTTTCTGCTACATTTGAGGAGTGTGATATTAAATGGAAAAATGAGCAAAGGGGCCTTGTGCCACCCAGAGTAGATATCAGAAGTTCCTTAATATTAAAAGATATTCATCAAATATATTGCCAGTAGGTTTAGGAAAAAACACCTAAATATCCAATCTGTTAACCCAAAAGCATTTCTCGTCTGTGCAAGATCATTTGTACAAATGACACTGGGGTGTCATAGCCATATTTCCTCTGAGCCTCACATGCTCATTGAATTTAGAAATTCCAACAAACCATTTTTCTCTTCCACCTTGAAATATTAATATTGTTCTGTGAGTACACGATTATATTTATACTTTATGCTTCAGTCTCCAAAATTTCTCCAGAATTGTACAAACTCCCCTTATCTTGTTACCTTTGTCCCCTTAAATGGGATCAAACATAGACTAATGGCAATTCAACCTTGCAACTTTTAAAGAGCTGTCCTTGCCTCCAACTGAAGAGAATTCACTGGTAAGCAGAGTTGTGCTATTCTTTGAGACACAAAGGGCAGAAATCAAATTAAAGACAGGAGGAACATAAAAGAGATTCTGCAAGTGAAATCAACTCCAAAGAGTTAAATTTGTCCCCAACTGTTTCTTATTTACCTGCTTCTAAGACTGGTACAATTTTAATAAGCCACAATCAATATAATAACATCTCTGGGGGAGTTGAAATGACTGTATTTAATGTGTTCAATAATTGTAAGAGGCACTCTTGTTCAGAAACCAAAATGTGAGGGAGGAAAATATACCTAAAAAGAAATATGAGCTTTGTCAGACACAGTTTTCCCTGGCTGTGCTCAATTTCAGGCACTGATGCATCCAGCCTGCTCACTCAGCTGCTTGCTGAGCTTGGTAGCTATAAGAGTCCCAGTCGTTAGCCTCAAGGCTGGTGTGCCTGCTGAACTGTGCCTTTCCTCCCTCCGAGCGCATGTGATCGTATTCTCTCAATTTGTCCTCTGTTTTCTCTCTGTAGCATACAGACTCACTTTAAAATCCAGTCCAGTTGAGGAAGAGACAATGACAATCTACACATCTCTGACCTTTCTCCGTTCCTGTCTGTTGCTGACTGAGACCCAAAGAAGGGCGGGACCTTGTAACCTGAGAAACAAGAGCATTGAGCAATCTAATTAAAAATGCAAATTCCACCTTTATCACCTCCTTTATCACTTACTGGCATTGAGTCCATGTCTCTTAGTGACCCTATAGGACTGGGTAAAATTGCACCTGTGAGTTTTCAAGATTGTAACTGTCCATTGTAGCACATAACAATAATAAAAAGCTCAAGTTAGAATACCCATCAGTAGAAGGATGGCTAAAGAAACTCTGGTACATACACACAATGGAATACTATTTATTTCTTTAAAAAGCGACAAAACCATGAAACACCTGATATGTATGGACCTGGCACCCATTATGCTGAGTAAAATTATCTAATCACAAAAAGACTAATATTGTATAAAATCACTATTGTGAAAATAAACACAAAGACATAGGTAGGTTTCTGTTCTCAAGTCCTCGCATATATTCCAGCTTCCCAGGTGATGAGGTAACGTGTCTGTGTGGAGCTCATGAATCATATACCAACCCCTTAATTGAGTAACTTAAGCAGGGGAGTCCTCTCCTCAATTGGGTCAGTCTTCCATAATGCATAGAGAGGTAAAAGACCAACTAGTTCCTGCCATATTATGTTATTTTCCAGTCACTCAAAATTAATGGACATTCCTGCAAGAGTGCTTAATAAACTTTACGAGAAACTCAAGGCAAAACAGGATGGGTGGAAGACATGTCTGTCTGGGGAAAGGCAACAGCACTTTGGTCTATGGGTAAGCCAAGGGAGTCAGCATGATAATTGGACAAAAAAAATGAACATTAAATATAAAGGCAACCGGAGAGAAATGAGTTCAGTATCATGTCTTTAATTGGGTACTTCTGACCGGCTGTGTGTCGCCAGCCCTTGGTGATTCATCCCTTGCACTGTCAACAACCAGGGCTTTAGACTCTGTCCTTTAAAGTTACGCAGCAGCCTTCCGCGATCACTCCGGAAGGATATGATTTGGAGCTCACACTAGGCAAACTAGATGCTACCTTTAACACATCAGTAGCAGATTAAAAGAACTGAAATACTCCAATGGACCCAAGGCTGAAGTGCCCAGTCTGAGAAGCAGATGATATGGATCCTTTATGGCAAGGACAGTGATGTGAAAGTCATAGGACTTTAGTTCAAAATTCCTTCCTTTAGGGTGCCCAGTAAGGGACAACTCAAGACTATCATACATATGCATATGGGCTATTTTCAGGCTTCCTTTGCCTTTTCATGACATAGCGAGCCCGGTTCTGGTTTTGTGAATGAGCATTATTGAATGTTTCACCCTATCTCCAACCCTCATTGTTAGGGTAATGTCCAACATTCTAAATTATTAATTTTAACAATCCACCATCCATGTATTTTTGTCTAAAAAACTGTCTTAAACATGTAAACTTCTTTTCCTTTGGCAGCATTTTAAATTCTATGTAATCGGCTAAACTAATAGTAAAACAAGTACAACTATCATATGCCACATGGAGATGATTCATAATGCACTTTAACAAGCTAATGTTATCTTTTAAAAGGATCATAAATCTGTATAAACCAAGGATTTATGAATGGATTTTGATCTCCCACTTAATTGTAGCCTTAATCCAAGAAAAATTTGCTCTTATGACATGTCCCTGCTCCAGTCATGATGTGATCACTGAAGATATGGATGTTAAAGAAAAGTGTGTTGAAGAAACCAGATGGTGCCCAGCTAACAGAAAGAATAGTACCTGGGATCTTAAATACTTCCTTAAAGCCAACAGCCATCTCAATGAGTCTCTGACTAAGTCCACAGGGAAGAAGCTCATCAGCCTTGCGTGAGTTCCAAGAATTGTAAATAATAAAAGCCAAGACCAGAGAAAGAAAAAGTTAGAATTTAAAATCCTGAGTACCCAGTATATAGAAGGCTGGAGATAACAGAAAAGTCCAAAATCTATTTGAAGGATCCCTCCTATTGATTAAGCCTCTGATTAATTCCCTCTGACAATGGACCAGTGATGAGAAAGGCCTTGTTATCAGAGTGCATTCTGAGTGGAGTACTGCCATTGTAGTTGGCTCAAAATGTGACACCTCGTCACTGATCTTCATCTTGATCCAATGTATAATTTATCTATATTTTAATATTTTCTGTTTTGTTTGATATCGGGGCTTTTCTCTGCTTCATTCTCCCATTGTATCTATGCCATCTGCTTTGACTTTGCCTTGTTTTTGTATGTTTTTCTGTATGCCAAATCCAGATTAAGTAAGAGACAATAACTGGATTAAGAGATACAAAGGGACACAGTGGGGGAAGCTGCCAGGAAATGGGGAGCTAACAGCAGGAAAGGAAGACAAAAATGTCCTGAAATTGATAGTGGTGATAATTGCAAAAACTCTGTGAATGTGATTAAACCGATGAAATGTATGATATGTGAATTGTATATCAGTGAAAGTGATTTAAAAAAAAACTTGTCTTATAATTGATTCTGATCTGATTCTCAGCAACTCTGTAGGACAGATAGAACTTCCTATAGGGCTTCCAAGATTGTAATGTCTACAGGCTACCACATCTCTTTCCTCAGAGTGTCTGGTAGGTTCAAACCACAGGCATCTCAGCGGTAAAGTGTTTGCCCATCACCCTACCAGGGCACCTAAACTCCCTGCTGCTCTCTTTCTACAGAAAAGAAATAAACAAAACAAGCTCACTCCTGTTGAGTCAATTATGACTCATAGTGAGTCAACTGTGCAGAATTGAACTGCACTTGTGGGTCTCTGAGATGAAATCTTCCTGGCATTAGAAAGCCTCATCTATTTTCTATGCAGTCGTGGGTGGTTTCAAACTGCTGAACTCATAATCATCAGTCCAATGCGTAACCTCCCACTGCACCAACAGAACTCCTGTCAAGAGAAAAGAGACATATTAGAGGCAAATATCTATCTGGAAAAGAGCAAGAAAACCCCCCTGAAACATCCACACCCACTGAACTGTGACAGAACATACTGATGGTGGCATGGGGTGGGCACAAGGAACAGTACCTTAGAGCTGACACAATTAATTGAAGTTAAAATTGCCTGACATTGAAGGCAGACAGCGCCTCTTAAGTGCCAACATGAAGCACCCTTCTCCTCTCTTGTGAAATAAAGTGTGGGCTCAGGCACACACACACACACATCAGTGTAACAGTAGTGCTGAGCAGTAGGGGGAGTATTGCCTGACAGAGGCGACTGTGCCCTGTGGGAGACAGTGGTACCCAAGAAGTGTGCTGGCTCTGAGGGTGCATTGGAGCAACTTCATTAACAGCAGGCACCTGAGCAGCAGGCATCCCCTGAGAGTGCCAACGGAAGGAAAGAAGAAAATGGCAAATGCCATGCCTCACCTGACGTAATATGCTTCTCTTGGGAGTGAGAGAAACATTTATCTGTGGAACGGGGAGCTTAATGGAACCAAAATTGACTTATAGAAATAAGACAGTTACTCAGGAAGTTCCAGATCATATATTTATATTCCGTATTACTAGGGTAAATCAGGGAATGAAGTCTCAGCAGTTTGAAACCCCCAGCCTCTCTTCTAGGAAAAAGATGTGTTTTCTACTCCCACATATATTAACATTCACAGCCCTAAAACAGCTTTGCAACATGAGCTTGTCAGAGGCCAGCAGACTGTGTGGCTTAAAAGCCGAAGATGAGAGAGACTTAACTGAGGACCTGGCTGAGAAGAGGCTGTCCTTTCTAAATAATGATATCCTGAGCTTTTGTAACCTGTTAGCCTCCATAATCAAACTCATCATTTGTGAGTACTGTATATTAAACAAACAAACAAAGACTCACAGACTCAGAAACCCACAAAGGCAATGCTGCTTTCTCCTACGGGATTGCTATGAGTTGCATTTGATTTCATGGCAGTGAGTTTGGTTTTCCAGTTTGGCAAATGAGCTCACAGGTTTTCATTTGTTTGTTTATTTTTATCAAGTACACAGATACGAATCACATATCATACCTTTCAATCGATCAATTACCCTTATAAGAGTTATGCAACTATCACCACCATCAGTTCCAAGAAATTTCCCCTACCTCGCACTCACCGCTGTTAGGTCCTCATTTCCGGCCAGTCCCTTTGTCCCTTTGAATCGACTTCTCCAGTTGTCCCTGTAGGTTTTCTTAATCTGAGTTTCCTATGCACAAATTCATACAAACCCAAAAGATAAATAAATGGCACAACAGCAATAGCAGAAGAATTAGAGGGGGAAACCTCAATCAATAACAAAGTAGAAAATATTAAAAACTGGTGTAAATTATACCCTGGGTCAAAAGGGATATCAGTGCGGTGTACCATTTTGACTGAACTACAATTGCAATATTCCATTCTGCAATGCACTCTGTCTAGTAGCAAGGTCTTCTGTGCCTGACCTAGAGCCAGTGGAGCTTCATCAGAGTCTTAATCTTCATAAAGGAACTTGTCATGGATTTTGGTCTTTCACTATCATCTGCAGCCTTCTGCAAACTGGCTGTTCTGGATTTAAGCTCCAATGCCATTCCCTCCTCCAGGTTTAAATTTTATTATTTGCAATTCAGGGATTACAGAGGCTGGTGTTTTTCTTCTGAGTGTACTTAGCTGACATTTCATTTAGATGGCTGCTTTTAAAACAAGCCTTTAAGTCATAGCCTTGAAAAAAAAGAATTCTATTGCTTTTAATTCCACTAATGATTTTAAAATATTTATGACTCTTAAATTTCAAATTAGTGATTAATTGTTGAATTATTAGTGTAGCATGAGTTACACGATTGTTATTTAATTTGTTTATTTTTATATAATTCTGTACATGCATTATAAAATAATCTGTCCCATAATCCTTTAAATTATATTGCCTAAGAAGGAAAATCAGCAGGTTTTACTTCTATCATTTGCCTTTATTTCCCTCCACTCTATTATCATTACTCTATTCTGAACTAAGAATTATTTAAAATGAAGAAAATATATTAATTGTTAATAAACCTAACACACGGGAGAGAAGTTGGTGACAGAAATTTCATGACCTTAAAAAAGTTGTTTCATTTACTTATAACACATAAAAATCTATTTTGGCACATGGAAAAAGTAAAATTAAATGGTAAAAATCTGTTGAAGTGTAATTACTACTTTATGACCTAAGGACATGAAAATTGATTCTAGCATAAAGTTTTTCTTTTCACATTCTGTGACCAAGCCAAGGCAGTTTACAAGCTATAGAATTTTAGCTTCGATTTCAAATAGTATGTTCTCTATGAGGGAGCTTCAAAAAGCTTATGAGAAAATTTCATTACCTTCTAATTCCACTTATCCACAAATTTTTGAAGCCCATATGTCATTCCCAAGTATTTAGAAATAATCCCAAGGCTATTTCATAAAGAGTTTCAGTATGCACAAGAAATGGTTCTACTTAAAAACAAATCAGATTCTGAAAGGTCATTTTAATTAAATCCAGAGATTTAAAACTTCAAACTAAAGACATGACGTTTGTAGTTTCCAGATACATCCTCAAAGGAAGAGTATAAGTTAGCATTTTAAAGCACTCAAATCAATCTTATTCTTCTCTTCCTTAGAGATATATAATGCCCCTTCATTCTATTCTTCCATCCTTCCTTCCCTCTTCCTTCATTCCTTCCTCTTTGCCTATCTTCCCTCTTTGCTTTCCCACACAATTGACAAATTTCATCTACGGTGAAAATTAGTTGAAGCAAGCAATTTTAAAGAATTAAGTACGAGGCCTCTCACACGTTTCAATCTCAAAACGTATTATGCAACCACAGTAGTAAAAACAGTCTAGTACAGTTTCAATGACAAAATCACATATCAATGGAACAGAATTGAGAACCCAGAGATAAATCCAGCTACCAACAAACAACTGAACTTTGACAAAGATCAGTTGTCTGGCTGGGTCATAATGACTTTCTGCTTATAGTGTCATTGATTAACCCTTGATATTAATTTTTGACACACTATTGAGAGAGGAAGATTGAACACATGTAGGCTAACTATATAGAGCATCAATGGGACTACTCACTTGTTCAGAATAAAGCCTGACATTACTGGACACTATTGACACAAAAAATGGAGTTATTGGCCACACAAAACTTACCATATTATTCACTGAAAATGTCAATCACAGGTTTGCCAAATTATTACATATTTTAATACAGTGAGAAGGGCTTTGACATAGTAAGCACATACTGTCAGTCCACCTGCCAAGCACTGAATACTATTGGGATAGCTGTTTTCCTCTTCTTCACCAGCATATAACTCAATTCTGAAGTCCTCAGGTTATGGAAGTATTGAAGGTACAGTCTAATTCACCTAATGGGGTTTCCACCTCAGATCGTTCTTGTGTGGCTTTAATTGCACATCTTGAAAATCCAGTATTCAAAGTCCCAGTGTTCTATAGCGTGTGGCCTGAGTCCCTAAGGGGTGTATAGAACCTCAGACTAAGGTGACTTTTTAAGTACATATCGCTCAGCATACTATTCCCTTAGAGTCTCTAAAAACATTATCTCCCCTCCCAGAAGTAGATCCTCCCACTTTTTTCCACTAACAGACATGCACTTGTCTTCTCCCAGACATCTATACTCCCTTCCCCACCTCCTGACTCGACTTTCCCATTGGAATCCCTCACTGCTGTGATAAGAATGTCTGACAATTCAGAAGGACCTCATGTTTGTTGGCCGCCACTAGGCGGTCCTCCTCCTCTCCCCCTCTCTCAAAAATATGGTCTCAGCTGATGTGAGGACCTCTTAGCCAAAGGGACCATCAAGACAGAAACCTAGAGAGATTGGTACAGGATTAATAGGCACCAGCAAGGCTCCCTACCAATTTGTCTGGCAACCCTGGCCAACAGACTGGATGGCCTACTCGTTTGAGTCATGTGATTCATACAGTAGTTGTCCTTTTGTGATTGACTAACTCATTCAGCATTATGTTTTCCAGATTCCTCTATGTCATGAGGTTTTTCATTATTTCCTCACAGTTTTTAGGGATGTGTAGTATGCCATTGTGTGTGTGTGTGTGTGTGTGTGTGTGTATCAAAGGTTTTCATATCCATGCTTCTACCGGTGGAGTCGGGCTGTTTCCAACTTCTAGCTTTTGTGAATTGTACTACAATGAACATGGGAGACTACACATCTGCTTGTGATCTCTCTCTTATTTCTTTGGGGTATTTGTCCAGCAATGGTATTGCTGGGTCATGTGTTATTTCTCTTGCCAGCTGTTTTAAGAATCATATCATCACTCACTCATCACAGTAGTTGTATGTATTTACAGGGTCAACACAATGTGTAAGAGTTCCAATAACATCAGCCTCCCAAACAGTTGCTGTTTTCTGTTTTGTTTTGGTTTTCTTTTTTTCTTTTGGGAGGGGGGTCCTTGTTTGTTTTTTAATTGGGATATGGTTGTGAGTGTTAGATGGTACCTCATTGCTTTAACTTGTATTTCCAGGATGGCTAATGAATGAGAGTTTCCTTCATGTTCTTATTAGCTATTCAAGTGTCATCCTTTGTAAATTGTCTATTCAAATCTTTGCCTACTTTTTAAAAGGCTTATTGCTTGTTGATTGTGATTGTGGTTGTGGTTGTTAAAGTAGGCTGGCAGTATTCTGTAAATTTTAGTAATTAGTCCTATGTTGTTTATGTAATTGCTAAATATCATTTCCCAATCTGTATGCTCTTGTTTTATTCGGTTTGGTAAAATATTTTGATGTACACAATGTTTTAGTTTTTAATAGGTCCCATTCACCTATTTTGTCTTCCACTGTGTGTGATTCCTTAGTTATGTCTGGTAAACAAACCCTGCACTAGGGCCCGTAAGTTTGTCTCAAATTTCTCCTTGATGATCCTCATAGCTTTGGGTTTTACATTTAGGTCTCTTATAAACACCTTGAGCTCATTTTTGTGCAGGCAGTGAAGGTGTGGGTCTTGTTTCATTCTTCTGAAGATGGATATCCTATTCTCAAGCACCATTTATTGAAGAGGGTACCCCCTTCCCACTTAATGTTTATTGAGACTTTGCCCCAAATAAGTTGTCCATAGACGGTTGTTTCAATTTGTTTTTTCTGTCCTATTCCATTGGTCTAGGTATCTAGCATTATACCAGCACCAGGCTGTTTTGACAACTGTGGCTGGGCTACCTAGCAGGTTGTCAGGTTAGGGAGTGCATGACCACCTACTTTCTTCTTCTTTCTGATAAGTTCATTGCTTATCATGGACTTTTGCCCTCTCCAAACGAAGTTGTTAATTAACTTTTCCATTTCTTTAAAGGATGATGTTAGGATCTGGATGGGGATTGTCCTGAATTTATAGATTGCTTATTTCAGCTTTTGAGTGACTATTGTGAATAGTACTGTTTTCTTGATGTGTTTTTCAGAATTCTCATCGCGAGAATATAGGAATCCAATTGATGCCGGCTTGTTAATCTTTTATCCTGCTACTTTACTAAATTCCTCAATGTTTCCAAAAATCCTATTGTGGAGACTTTTGGATTCTCTACATACAAACTCATACTTGGGCTGAGCCACGGTGGCGTAGGGGTTGTGCGCGGGGCTGCGGCCCACTGGGTCGGAGGTTCAAACCCAGCAGTCAAGGCTAGGCCTCCTACTCCCACCACCGGAGAGCAGTGATGCCCCAAAAACTAAAAAAACAAAAAAAACATGCCATCTACAAATAAGCAAGAGTCTCACTACCTGTTTGCCCAATTATAATCCCTTAATTTCTCGTGGCTATTTTACTGTTCGGGCTCCAACTTCCAGCACAATATTAAATAAGAGTTTATTAAATAATAAAGGGAATCCTTGCCAGACTCCCATTTCCAGTGGGAGTGCTTTCAGCTTTCCCCCCTTGAGTGTGTTATTGGTTGGTTTTTCATATATGGCCTTTATTTTCCAATAATTTCCCTTCTATTTCTATCTTATTGCAAGCATTTATTAGGAGTGAGTGTTGGATGTTGTCAAATGCTTTTTCTGCATTAATTGATATGATCATAGGGGTATTGTCTTTTATATTGTTTTTGTGGTAGATTACATTCGTTGTTTATCTAATGTTGAACCAATCCTGGCATGAATCCCACTTGGTCATGATATATAATTTTTTTGATATGTTGTGAGATTCAATTGGCCAGCATTTTGTTGAGAAGTTTGGCATCTATAGTCATAAGATATATCAGTCTGCAGTTTTCTGTCTTTTAGGGACTTTCCATGGTTTTATTGTCAAGGTTACATTGGTTTCAGAAAGTGAAAGTGTGGGTTTCTACCTTTATATATATTCTGAAATAATTTGTGTAGAATTGCTAACAGCTCTTCTCTGAATATTGGTAAAATTTTCTTGTGAAGCCATCTGGTCCTGGGTTTTTTGTTTTGTTTGGGAGTTTCTTGATGATTTTATCTGTATCTCTTTTGCTATGGTTTTGTTCAAGTTTATAACTGTTTCTCTGAGTTTTTTCTAGGTATCTTTACATGCCATTTAGATGACCAAATTTGTTGGAATACAGTGTTCTGTAAAACTGTTATTATTCTTTTTATTTCGTTTGGATATGCTGTTGCTGGCATCTGTTTCATTTCTTTTCTTTTATTAATGTATCATTCCATTGGTGTCTTTACATACATAGCAATAGTCCATATATACATTATGTTAATAGACATTTACAAATATTGCCATCAGCAATTTCAAAACACTTTTGTTGAGCTCCTTGATGTCAATTCTTTTACCCCCCTCCCCCACTCTACCACCCTCACAAACCCTTAATATATTAAGTATTTTTATTCATACATATCTTACACCTTCTATTCCTTCACCTGCAATCTTGGTATTCGTCTCTCTCGATGGAGGCTTTTTCTCCATCATTGCTATCAGTTCCCTTCAAACCACCCCCTTTTTATTCCTCTTCCCTCCTGAAGTTGTTACTCCCATTACTGTTTCTGAGGGGATTGTCTATCCCAAATTTCATAAATTAAAATTTCTCATCTGTACGAATGTATGTACCCTGGAGTAGCTGAATTTGTGAAAAGGACTGAGATCATAATAGGAGGGGAAGGAAGGTTTAAGGACCTAGAAAAGTGTTATGCATCTCATTGGTGGTAGATTGCCCTCTGGCTGTATCTTCTCTTCCATGTGGTTCATCTGTGCTGGAATGTCCAATTATCCTAGGTGCCCTCTGGGTCTCTACCTTAACCCCTCTCCTTCACCTCAATAAGGCTGCTTATTTTTGAACTTCTGATGCCTGTTCCCATCGAGACTTCATGATCACACAGACTGGTGTACTTCTTCCATGTAGACTTTGTTTATTCCTTGCAAGACAGTCCCTTGGTTGGTTTCAAGCTTTTAAGACCCCAGATGTTATCCCTTTTAATAGCTAGCTGGGCACCATCTGCTTTCTTCACCGCATTTGCTTTATGTGGCTTGTCATCAGCAATCATCAGGAAGGTGGACATCAACCATTGCCAGATAATTAGAGCCAAGTGTTCTTGTGTTGAGGGAAAACTTTGAGTAGAGGCCCAAAGTCTATCTACTACCTCAATTTGTTGCCTTTTAAATATATGTATGTAGGTCAATACTCCACTTTTTAATGTATATTAATATATTTGCATACGTACAAATCTTTTGGTACCTCTATAAATCATTTTGCTTCCTAGTTAGCCCCTCTATTTCCTTTACTTCCTCCTCCCCCACTATAATGCACACCCTTTATTTACCTCTCTGTAGTTCCTCATAGCTAGATTATGGTTTCTCCAACCCTTCCAGAAAGTCTACAGCCCTCTCATCCTCGATTTTTGACCCCTAGTTGTTCCCCTATCCATGACTTTATTTGTTCACCACTCTCTAACCCTCACCTCATATTCCCCCAGTTCCCCTGGAGCCATTGGTTCCTTTGTCTTTTCCTTGGGTTTGCCTCTCATACCCATCTTGTATAGATGGACATAACAGTAACAACAAAGAAAGGACTGGGGGGAGGGGAAGACAGCTAAAAAGAATGAAAACAAAAACATACATAGTTCCAGTCTGTCTACTGACTTTAATGACTATCTCCCCACCAATCTGGCAGAGCTCCAGGCATTGCCCCTCTGAGTTTGATGTCTTTGGGGGGAATTCTCAAGGGCTTCATGAGACTTTGCTTGCACTGCTAATCTGTTATATTCCCTTCTTGGGTCACCATACTGTGAGAGTGTCAGCCTGGGATCACTCCCCACACTATGTGCCCAGGTGATTAATTTCTAATTCTAGATATTTTCACCGGCTTTTGCTTCTCTTTTGCTAAGTTTGCTAGTGGTTTGCCAATTTTGTTGACCTTTTCACAGAATCAAACTTCTTGCTTTGTTTATTTTTTCCATTGTTTTTCTATTTCCCAGCTCATTCATTTCTGCTGTATTCATTGCTATTTCTTTTCTTCTGTTAGTAGATGGTTTATTCTATTGACTCTGTTCTAATTGTTGGAAATGTTATGTTAAAGTGTTGAAAATTATTTTCTCCTCCAGTTCTTATGTGTGTATTGCTGTAAACTGACTTCTATTAACTACCTTTTCCACATTCCATAAGTGTTGGCATGTTGTGCTATCATTCTCATTTGTTTGTAAGAATCTCCTAATTTCATCTCTTATTGGGGCTAATACCAAGTCTTACTTGAGTCATGCGTTGTTGAATCTCCAAGAGCTTGTCTTCTTTTTTTTTTTTTTTCATTCTTAATATTGCTGACTTCCACTTTTATTGCACCGTGGTATGAGAAGATGCTTTGAATGATCTCTATGTGTTTCAATTTGTTAAGGCTTGCTTTATGGCTTAGCATGTAGTCTATTTTGAAATATGAGCCATATGTTTTTGAGAAGAACATATGCTTTTTGCTGTCGGTGGGTGAACTCTATAACTATCTAGAAGGTTGAGATTTTGCTGTTCAGCTGTTCAGTTTCTTTATTGAATTTCTTTCCTGTTGATCTATCTTTTCTTGGCAATGGTGTATTGAATTCTATTAATATGGATCTCTCTTCATCTCTGAGAATTTGATTGGGGTATTTTGAGAGTCTTTCAATGAGTGCATATGCTTATTGTGGCTATGTGTTCTTGGTATATTGATCCTTTGATCATTATGTAATATCCATTCTCATCTCTTATTAGGCCATTTAGTTTGAAGTCCATTTTTTCAGAAGTTAATTTGCCACCTCTGACTTAATTTTTTTATTATTGCCATTAACACGGTGTACTTTTTACAATCCTTTGACTCCCAATCTAGTTTTGTCTGCAAGTTTGAGGTACATCTCCTGAAGGCAGCAGATTGGTGGATCTTGCTACCTAATGCAGTATGCTACTCTATGTCTTTTGATTAGTGTATTTAGTGCATTGGCATACAGTGTATAAATTCTAAAATTAAGTTAGTTACTGTTAACTCATATTATTTATCTTTTATATTTTCCATAAATTTTAGGAGTGGGCAGAGTATATTCTTACCTTCATTTACCCTCTTGATATATCTTGTTTGGGATGCTGTTTTCAGTGTTTGACTTCTGGGTGGTGTCGCATACTTTGGTTGTCTCATATTTGTGTGCAGCAGTTGATTTTTTTACCATAGAAAGTGGATTAATATTTTTAATAATGATGGCTTTGTTTTGATGAAGTCTCTAAAAATGTCCTTGTTTAAGAATTCTTTTATTTATCTTTAATATTTGCTTTATATAGGATTCCTGGTTGGTGTGGCAGTTATGTGTTTATGTAAATTTCATGATTAAGATGTAGGGGTGAAGTCTAGCCTGTTAATCTGGAAATAGGCATTGAGTAGCCAATGAGGCCTCTGTGTGGGCATGGCTTTCTCCTGAGACTTCTGGGAAACCTCGCGATATTTCCCTCATGAAGATGAGAAGCTATCTTCCCCAGTTGTTGGGAGTTAGTCTCAGAGACAATGAATCATGGACAAGACAAGATGGCAGCATCCAAGAAGCTGAAGGAGCCGGAGGAGAAGCCACACGGCTTGGCCCTGATGGAACTAGACTTCTGAAGCTGGAGAGGTCGTGCAGGGACCCCTGCCAGCAATGAGTTGCTTCTGCCACCACTGGATGCTGTTGATGGACCTTGAGCCCTGGAAGCAAGGAGCCATGGGGAGACCCCTGACAGCACTGGGATTCTGCACTGGGATTCCACTGGTCTGTGACTTCGTGAGTCGGAAGGAGACATTATAGACTGGTATCGGGCATATGGACTAAATATCGGACTTATGACTTTGAACTGGACTAGGTTGGGATGCTTTCTCAGTGTTCCATTCCTTTTGTATATTGACCTTACCCTTATATCCATATGCGTGTCTATGAAATTTGTTCCTCTAACCCGGACTAACACAGTTGGCAAATTTTTCTTTGAAAGTTTTGGGTATCCTTTCCTATTTTCTTCTTTCCTACCAGATTTCAGTGGATAGATCTGAGCTTTATATTCTCCATTTGCCTTTGCAAGTGACTATTTTGGGAGTTTTGTCTCTCCTACTGTTCTCAGAGTCTCCTCTTTTCTTTGAAATTGAATGACTTGACTATTATCTGAATATGTTTTCCGTGGCTTCGGGGAGTAATATATCAGGTGTTCTCTCTGATGGTTATCATTTCCTCCCTTGTGATACTAGGGGACATTTTTCCATAAAATCCCTGACTATTTTATCTCTAGATGTGTTTGTTTCTTCCTGCTCTGGTATTCCAATGAGATGTATCTTATTTCTCTTCATGATGTCCTCCATGATTTCAGGTTTTGCTTTCATATTTGACTGTTTCTCTCATTTGCTGAAGTCTGCATGGTTGTCTTCAAGTTCCCTGATTAAATTTTCCTTTTCTTCAATTTTTGTTGCTCAGTCTTATGCCATGCTTTCAATCTCTGCTGTCTCGTTGGTTGATTTCTGGGTTTCAATTGGGTTTGAGGTTAAGGACCCAATTAGTATCCTAATTCCTTCCTTTGTTTTCAAGATTGATCCCCTGGTCTCTTGAATGGCCCTAAACATTCTTCTCCCCTGGAATTTTTTCCTAGAAGCTCAAGGACTTCTTTTGCTGTGTATTTCATTGGGTTTGGGTAGTCTTTAGTTGTTGACTTTTTTTAATCTTGATTATTTTTGTGACCACTGCTATTGGCTGTTGTTTACAAGGCATAGTCATCCAGCTCTAAATTGTGTGAAAGATTTTGGGGTTGGATGGGGGTGGGGATTGGGGGAGCTCTTTGACAGACAGAGATCAGACAGGAACAGGAAATTGTATTGTGTGGAGATGAGAAAGGAGTGATAGAGTTGGGTGGATAGCATGAATAGGAGATAGGGGCTGGAGAGTAGGGTTAAGTAATATTAATCATAAATGATACATATACAAATAGGTCAAGGTACATGAAGACATTAAGAAATACACATTAAAAAGGGACAATTTCATTAAATGCTGTATGGATATCTATATGTGTATATGTATGGGAAGACACATATGGGTACATATCCAAAGATACACATATGTGTAACTGTGTTGTTGTTGCTGTTGATAAGTGTAGTTGAGTTAAGTTGGTTCCAGTTCATGTTCAACAGAAAGCTGTTCTATCTTATATCATCTTCACAATCATTGGTGTGTTTAAGCCCATTGTTTCAGCCATTGGATTCATCCATCTCACTAAGGGTTTTCTTCTTTTTAATTCATCCTTTACTGATGTCTCTTCCAGAGACTCAGCTCTTGTGACAATATAATCAAAGTCCATGAGAAAAAGTCTCACCATCCTTGCTTTTAGTTGTGTTTTTTCTGATTAGCTTTGGTCATTCCCTTAACATTTAAGGTTATATTTAATATTTTTCACTAGCCCCATCATTCAAAGTATAAACCTTAAATATGGTTGAGAGTCAGCACACTCTCTGCTAGAAACGCAAATGTCCTCAGGACTGGGCAGCTATCATGATATACGGTGGCTCTTCTAGTTTGCTCGGCTTCAATTGTCTCAGGATTGATGTTCACTTTTAATTTTCAAGCCTTATAGTCCCTGAGATGGAAACCTGGTGGCTTAGTGGGTACACATTGTGCTGCTAATCATGAGATCTGCACTTTGAAACCATCATCAGCTCCATGGGTGATATTGCTCCTGAGGAGTGCCTGGTGGTTTTTAACTGCTGAGTTTGAGGACTGCTATGCCATTGGGACTCTCTCACACACACACACACGCCCCGAGAGATGGAGTTGGCTTTCAACTGTGGTGAAGAGTTACAGTATTGTAAATCCACAGCAGCAATTTTACTCTGCCCCACAGGATCACTGTGTGTTGGTATAGACTCAATGGCAATGAGTTTGCCTTGGCTTTATGGCACACGTGTTTAATTTATTCAGTCCTCAAACTAAAAGGTGTATGGCTCAAATCTATGCAGACATATCTGGGAACAAAAGCCATATGTGGGAACTGATATACTTCCCACACCCACACCCTACCCACCACTCCACCACCCCAAAACAACAAAGCATTCAAAAATTCTATTATGGAGCACAGTTCTATTCTTCTGTGCATGGGATCCCCGTGAGTTAGACTCACCTCAAAGGCAACTGGTTTTATCATCTGAGCCACACACATTGTTTTAGCTTAATTAATCTCCTCGTACGTTTTGAAAGGATGCAATATTTTCCCGCAGAGTGTCAGTATTTGCCCTTCTGAATCACTGATACAGTTAAAGAATTCGTCCCATGATCACCTACAACATGCATCACTGTCTTATCGTGCTTTCCATCCCCATGGAGTTGATTGAGACTCATAGCAGTCCTATATAGTTTCCAAGACTGCAAGGGTTTATTGGACAAAACAGCATCATCTTTCTCCTGAGGAGAGTTTAATAGATTTGTACCACTGACCTTCTGGTTATCAACATACTGCAATAAAGGCACACTGTAATAATCATCTCTACTTTGTGTCACAACCATAACGTTCATATCAGGGTGTCTAATGCTCTCAAATATTATACCTAGTAGGCAGGAGAGAGTTGGTGCTTCATCTCAACTCAAAACCAAGTTCAAACAAAGCAAATAATCAGGGTCAAAGACTGCCATGAACACAAATATGCTATTTATTGATGTCGAGCAGGGCAAATATGCCTTTTCCTGACATGTACTTTTGTTCACATTTATGGACGTTATTAAGTAATAAATAGCAACACCATAACAGTTGAGAGTTTGCTGAGTATTTATTACGTGACAGATACTGTGACAAGGGCTTTTCCTGAATTGCCTCTTTTGAAACAATACAGGCCTGAAAGGCAAGCACTTTTATCGTCCTTTTTATAGAGCAGAGAACTAAGGTTTAAGCAGCTGCTACCATTTGTTATGTGTTGAATTTTTCTCTAAGATTGTATGTTGGAATAGTGGGCTGTATACCTAGGAAGAGAACCTCATTTGGAAACAATATTATCTTTGCTGTGTTGATGAGACCATATGGTGTAGGGTATGTTCTAAACCTAACCACCTTTTAGCCATATAAAGAGAGGCAGAGACACAGATATATGCCAGCATAAGCAGGTCAGATGTCATGTGAAGAGAACAAAGGAACAAAAGGTTTCTGGAAGAAACAAAGGACCATCCCAGAGCTGAAAAAGAGAGAACTTCCCCCTTGAATATGAATTTTGACATTTCTGTACCGTGATAAAATACATATCTATCTTAGAAGCTACCCCTTTATGTTATTTATATAACTGTAGCACTAAAAATCGAAGGCCTATTTCTAAATCTCAATTTTTTAAATAAAAAAGTCACTACTTTTCCCTCATTACATAATAAAATTTCCAATGCTCAAAATATGTTACTTTCATCATCACAAAAATATTATGCAGGCCATCCATTAATTTAGATAAATATCTCAATTTGTCAATGAAATGTTTCCTGCAAACCCATGTATCCAAATTGTCTGCTTTTAGATCATAGAAAATAATTAGACTCAATGACTTAGGATAAAACCTATACAACTTTTTAGTGATCTTTATATCATTCTGAGAATGCGTTCTACAAATAATATTGGAGCAGATTTTGAGAATACATGGATTGGCTCTATATATGTTATATTTTATTAAAAATAAGTCAATATAACAAAATCATTTTATCAAGACTGCATAAACAGATGAATACTTTCAAAGGAAAGCCTTTATGTATAAAAAATATTTAAACATATACTTTAAAATACTAATCATTAATAATGAGTCAGTCTTTTATGAATGTACAATATTTTAAAGGACAAACAATGGTTATCTTATGAGTTTTTAAGAGGCAGATATTAAAATTTTAGCAACATTTGACTCTGATATAAGCCTCAAAGGTGTGGAACAGGTGTCTGTACACACATTTGCACACATTCACAATCATAAAGGCACACTTCTGGTATGCAGAATTAGAAGTGTTTGTCATTTGTTTCTAGCTCTTTTGTAGAAATCCTGCCCAAAAAATATATATTCTACATATGAATAGTAAGACCTCATTTAAAGCGTGAACGGGTTTGCCATTTTGATGGCAGTTCACCGCTGTTGTTGTTGTTCTTGTCAGTTTTCAAGACAGCCCCCTGAACAGCAGACTGTCATGATGCCAGATCCTGAGCCATCGGATTGGCATGCTTGAGTCACTGCTGAGGCCAGTGTGTGCTGTGAGTGCTTTCTCACCGAGGGGTTTCATCTTCCAGCACTATGTTGGAAAATAGTCTGTTGTGCGCCATGGGTTGTTTGGATGATATGCAGGCCTTTCTTCCTCCTCTGTCTGTACTTGAAAACTCCACTGCAACCTGGCCACGTGGGTGACCCAACTACCAGTGGAAACAACAGTGGCCTAGCTTACAGCATCATAGAAACACACGTGCCACCACAGTCTCACAAACTGACAGACGGGTAGGAGAGTTCATCTTTATCGAGAATTTCTCAAGATCTGTTAAGGTTTTTTCCTTATATTTAGTGGAAAGCTCCTTCCCTTTCTTGAAACTTCCATCTCCTGGCCTTTGGTGCATCAGAAGCCTGTGGGTGGAAAAGCAGGGTCCTATAATGGTGAAATGGAATATAATCTGATGAGTAAAGTTTTCATGTCGACAGGGTCAACAGTACAAGGCAGGAAGTGAGAGAAATGTGGCAAAATTTATCATTACATGGTGGGGAAATTTCATCAAAGTCTTACTTCTCCTACTACTGAAATAAACACATGATCTAAGCTAGCAAGTCAAAATATTCATTTCTCCACCCAGAAAGGCACTACTGCAATTTGTGTTTGAGTACAGATACTGATAGCAGAAGTAGGAACCTGCTCTATTCTGATATTGGAGCTGTGTGTGAGAATAATGCTAGGCAGAGCCCAGACATGAAGGCTATTTAGCAGGAACCTGGCCTGATATTAGAATCTTAGGATATAATTATGCCTTCATCCATTTGGGCCCTTGGACACTATGTCCATATGAACAACTAACACTTTTAAAATAAGTTAGTTTCAATAACCTACAACCAAAATAACTTTTAAGAAATGCTCATACATCTAAAAAGGATAGATTTCCCCTGCTTCTAGAGTTTTCTTAGTGCTGCCTCTAGGTAGAAAGAAAGATTTAGGGAAGCACTGGTGAGGAGAGTAAGAAAATAGAGGAAAACTAGAAGGTGAATGACATGCACAGTGGGAAACTGAAAGCAATTGACTATGATTTGTTCCCTGTGAATAACTTTAATTTATACAGAAACCTATCACCATGATAGAATTCCTGAAATGCAAAAGGAGCCACTACCACCACCCCCCCCTAAAAAAACCTTTCCTAAATAATCTATGACACTCCAAGGCTCTTCAACAACATATACAGGCTCTCATTACTAACTTGAAGATGACATATTAATATCTTTAGCTAGCACAGATGGGAGAGTCAATGAAACCAAACCCTCAATTATGGAGTAGATTTGGAGTCACAATGACACTATTGGACAAAATAGAACTGCCCCGACAGAGTTTCTGATTTTTATGGAAGCAGAGAGCCTCATATTTTTTCATGAAGCAGTCAATAGGATATATTAATTAGCAGCCCAACACTGACTATATAACACCATCAAGGATCCTCAAATCACAAATCACATGAAGATAGGGGTTGAGAAGAAGGGTGAAACATACACTGGCACTCTTTAAGCTTTTCCATTTTCTTATAGCAAATTTCAGTTGTCACAGACTAACTATGTAGGACAATGAAAGAGAACCCTGTCTGTTGTTTCTCTCCAGACATGGATTCATTAATAGTTAATGCCATAGGGCTAATTTAAAAATGCCCAAGATTCCTAGAGCAGCTTTCAGAGCAAGAGTTAAGACTACAAATATTGCACTTACTAATCCCAGAAATATAGCATTTAACAAAGATATATCTGATATACTGGCATAAACTCTAAGAATAAAATGTATGAAGTTTCATTTAAATGCAGGGTCTCACCTAGTCCACTCTGCTTCATTGTGCCTTTACTGTTCTCCCTTACTTCTGCATCTCGTCTTCTACGTGCTTTCCATCGGCACAACTAGAGAACAAGCTCTAAAGATATGCTGGTGATACACAGCTTGCTATCTGTTAGACACTTCCATTTCCATTCTCACCTTATGGACTGATAAGTCACTTCAATAAATATTCTGCGTGAAAGGTAGTGCAGATTGAGATGACATTTCGCTAGCCGTGACTCAACATCTCTTCTTATTGAAACAGCTTAAGAGCTTCAGAAACACAACATATGTGCTGCCACATAGGGGAAGATGTAAAGCTTTAGGAATTGGTGGTCAGATGTGGGAAACAGCAGTGATACACTTCCTTAAATGACTGATCTACCACTGATCTGCATATTAGTGTTTTCAAATAGAGAATTCTCTTAGGCAAGTATAAATATAATATAGCCTTCCTGATAACAACAACAACCAAAAAAGCAATCTCAAAAAAGTCATTGGAGAGCCTCACTGGAGATGTCAGCCAAGTCTCTACTATCCTACTGAAGATCCCTAATTAATGAAATAATTTGACTTTACCTATATCACACAGACACGCACACACACACACACTCATGAGGATGGGAAGGCTTCAAAAATTTCCTGGAAAGTTTTCATTTTCTCTTTGAATTCTATTTCACAAAGAATTTTTAAAACCTTTAATATAGAGAGCTATATACACACACATGCACACATATTTTTGAGAGGTGACAATGTTATAGTCTTTGAGTGGTTATTACCAATACCAGTTGCTCTCAGGTCTCAACCTCATGAATGTGTTGCAGAATAGCTGTGATCCTTATGGTTTTTAGTTACTGGTTTGCTTGTGTGTTTTTTTTAAGTAGACTAACAGGCTTCCTTATAAAGCACTCTTGTTGGACTCTAATCTCTAACTTTTCGGTGAGCAGCCAAGGGTGTTAGCCATTTGCAACACCAAGAATCTCCTAAATGGATAGAGAGATGATTAAAATATGTACTGACCACTAGCATACAAGCATGGGAAATACTACGAAAAGTGCACATTCTTGAAGAAGTAACTATTCTTAAATAATATTTAAAGGGTATTATTAGAGGACCTATGATGGCTTCGTGATTATATATTGGGCTTCTACCTGCTCTGAGAGAGAAAAATGAGATTTCCTACTCCCGTAAAGGGTTACATTCCCAGAAAACTACAAAGCAATTCCACCTTGCCCTACAGAGTCACCAGGAGCCAAAAGTGACTTGACGACAGTGATTGTGAACTTGGTTGACAGGAGCATACAAGGAGCTCTGGTGGCATAGTGAGCTGCTAACCACCAATTGGCATTTCAAAAGACTAGGAACTCTGAGGATGACCATGAGACTGTTTTCTCTAATAAAGATTTATAACCTCAGAGTCCTGAAAAGGGTGGTCCTACTCTGTCCTTTAAGGCTGCATTATACATTGGAATAAACTCCCTTTCAGTGGTTTTATGGAATAGGAACATTTCCCTGCAACAGGGATTGAGAAAGGTTATTTGATAAAGTACAGTAAGCACAACCTTGAAGGACTAGAGATTCACTACTTAAGGAGGGAATCGGAAGGACATCTAGATAGAGAGCATCGTAGGATGAAGGTCCTACAGCAGAAGGAGGCATTACCACTCCAAAAAAAAATAGATCAGTTTGACTAAAGAATGAAATGTGGGAGGCATGAGGTCAGTGGCTTTGGTTGTGCACTCTTGTCAGACCCTGATCTGTAACTTTTCCCTTAGCAACAGAGGGTAGTGTTTATGTTTCCTGGGAAAGGGAAAGGTCGATCAGACCTCAACCGGTGCGCCAAGGCTTGAAGGCAACATACAGGCATGCAGCAGTGAACTAACAGAGAGGGCTGCAGGGCTGACTCCAATCCTAGCGACATGGGCCTCCATCCTCAGATATATGCACTACAGAGTTACAGCTCAGAGAGGGGTGCAGGTCTGCTCAGATCACACGGAACAAACTAAGAGGAAAGGAGAGAGAGAGAGAGAGAGAGAGAGAGAGAGAGAGAGAGAGAGAGAGTTGACCACAACCTGACCCACCAATCCCTGCGGATGGTATTCCTTCTCAGAGTAGCCAATGCACAGAGAGAACCCTAGGGTCGAACCCACTATGAAACATGTCATCCCCTCAATGACCCATACCACTATAAGGGACAACCCTGGAGACACAGTATGGACATTGTGCCTGTTCTGACCCACACCCACCAGGGTGAAACACAAAGGAAATACAACAGATTAGCAAGGGCAGCAAAGCTATGATGTAGCCAAGGAATCCCAAAAATAGACTCTGGGGGCAGGGCTTGGCACCTCAGCGGAAAACATTCATAAAGGCCAACAGATAGATCTGGAAGTACTTATAGGCTATGGGAAATAGGCAGGATAAACACTCCCAAGGAGAAGACAATGGGACTAACAGTCCTGGGAGTGTGGTGGGAGAAGGAAAAATGAAAAAGGAAGCAGGGATCCAACACATTAAGGGACAAGGGAACAGCAAGTGATCTAAAATCAATAACAAGGAGGACTTAGAATGTCAGGTAGGGGTTGATCAAGTACAATGTAGCCGAGAAGAATTACCAAGAGCTGAATGAAAGTCAAACATGATAGTGGGAAAAGAAGAAAGTAAAAGGAAACAGAGGAAAGAACTAGGAGGCAAAGGATAATTATAGAGGTATAAAAACAGCTTTCAGCATTTGTAAATGTATTTATATATAATGATAGGGATATAGATATGTAGATATATTTATATGATAAGTATTAAGGTAGCAGATGGACATTGGGCCTCTACTCAAGTACTCCCTCAAAACAAGAACACTTTGTTCTAATAACTTAGCATTCTATGATGCCTACCTTCCTGACATGATCTCTGAAGACAAAAGTCATACATAAACACATGTGGCGAAGACAGCTGATGGTGTCTGATCATTAGAATATATTATGCTCGGGGTCTTAAAGACTTGAAGAAAAATAAGTGGCCGTGTAGCTGGGAAGCAACAAAATCCACATGGCAGAAACATACCAGCCTGTTTAATCATGAGGTGTCCATAAGATCAGACATCAGGTATCAGAAGACCCAAAACAAACAATCATATTCATGCAAATGAGAGGGGTTGGAGTGGAGACCCAAAGCCCATCTGTAGATTATTGGACATACCTCATAGAAGGTTCACAAGGAAGAGACGAGGCAGCCAAGATGTAGTATAGCACTGATGAAACATACAACATCTCTCTATTCTTTAATGCTCCCCTCACCCCCACTGTCATCACCCCAGTTGTACCTTTCAAATCTGGCAAGACTGGAGTATGTACACAAGTACTGATAAGAATGCTCAATAAATGAAATCCAGGACAGATAGACACTTCAGAAATAATAATGGGAGTAGTGATACCATTAGAGTAGGGAGAGAAAGGTGAAGGGGAGAAACTGATTGCAATGATCAACATATAAACATATACACCCCAACCTAAGGTGACAAACCACAGAAACATGAGTGAAAGGAAACTGTGTGATATGAAAAAAATAATAATTTTTTATTTAATTAATTTTTATTTAGTTTTTTATTCTAATTTATCACAGGTTCATGAGGGTAGGAGAGTACAGAAGGGAAGAAATTAATGAGTTGATACCAAGGACTCAAACAGAAAAATAAAGTTTTGAAAAGGATGATAACAATATATGTACAATTGTGCCTGAAATAATGAATGTATGGATTGTTATAAGATGGATTTTTAAATGGTTTTTAAAATCTCTTCCAGATCATTCACAAACTACATTAAATGTGTGTGGCAGTTGGACAGTTTTACATCAACTGGACACTCATGGCAAGAGGTGGAATTAAATCTTTCCATCAAATATTAACTCAATGACACCTCCATGAGGATGTGGCCTTTTGTATAAGAGTGATGGACTCTGGGAACTCTCTCTGCAACATGGCCTTTCTCCTCACTGGGATTCTATGTCTGCCTCCAGAGGTGACCTCATCTGAGCCACCCAACCAAACAGCGGTCCACACCCTGCCATGTTCCCACCAACTTTAGATCTACATGATTCTGCACCTGCTGGCCTTGATCTTCCTGCTTTCTGGTGCACCATTCAGAGTCACTGGCCTCTAACTGAAGAGGGACTTGCGGCCTAGCATTGTACTTATGCACTTCAATTGAACTGGGATACAATGTCAAATGACTTTGTGATATAAAGCTATTTCTTGGACACAAAGGAGCGGCACTGGATTGGTTTCTCTAGAAAATCTGGCCTGACACAGTGTGCCAACAAGATTTATTCCTTTTATCAATAAAATGGATCTATTATGGGTGGAAATGTGTCCTCCTAAAATGAGTGCTACTGTCCTAACACCGCTATATGTGTAAATGTGGGCCCATGGGGGAACAGGGATTTCTTTGTTATGTTAAGGATGTTCTATCAATGCGACATGTGCCCTGTGAGAATGAAAAAGAGTATATCAGCACAGAAGAAAGTAAGCGCAAACAGGAAGAGTTTGACACCACATAGAGATGGTCAAGGGACAGAGGATAAAAACTCAAACTTACTGCCACTGAGTTCATTCCTACTCCTAGCAGCCCTATAGCACAAGATAGACTTGGCCCCTGTGGATTGTCAAGAGTATATGTCGAAGTGAGAGTAGAAAGCCTCATCTCTAGCAGTGAGGCTTACCAGCCTTAGTAAAAACTCATGATGATGCTCAGGCTCCAAGATACCACCCTCTCCCTCACTTAATGATCTATGTCACCCGTGTTCACACCCTGAATAATTCCCACACAGAATGCTGACTGTTCCTGTGGGACCAGGGGAGCAGAATAAATGTGGTGCCACATGACTACCAACACTAGGTACCGTAAGACCAAAGAGTTTTTAGCTTCCACCTAGGTGTTTTGAATCGCTCACCCTTGAAATCCAGAACACCAAGTAGGAAGTGGAGAGCGCACCTATGGAGACCACATGCAGGTTTCGGGGAGATGCTGATCAGCCCCCAGATGTTCCAATTTCCAGTCATTTGAAACATCCCAACGGAGGCCCTAGACTGCAAACATAGATATGGACTATCCCACTGTGCTATGCAGTCAAAAGAGAGTGATGATAATAACAAATTGCTGATTGTTTCACACTACTGTGTTAGTCTGGGTTAGACTAGAGAAACAAATTCATAGACACTCATATGTATAAGAAAGAAGTTTATATACAAGAGCAATTGAACACTGAGAAAACATCTCAGCCCAGTCCGGTCCAGGGTCATAAGTCTGATATTAGCCTATATGTCTGACACCAATCTATAAAGTCCTCTTCAGACTCATGAAGCACATGCAATGACGCCAGGATAATCACAGGCCAGTGGGTGCAAAGTCTTGTGTATCCCGTGGTGGTAGAAGCATTTCAGCGCTGGAAAGGACCTCCCATGCTTCTCCAGTTTCCAGGGCTCAGGGTCCATCAGCATGCTGCCATGTGTCTTGTCAGCCACAATGTTTCCCAGGGACTGAACCTTCTGTTTTATGATCTATGTCATAAAGTAGAGGGTCTCCAAGGGACTGAATCTTATGTCTTGTCAGTAGAGCGTCTCCAAGGGACTGAGCCATAAGTCTCTCATTTCCAAGGGGGAGATGCAACCAGATTTCCCAGAATTCTGAGGAGAAATCCATGCCCACACAGAGATCTCATTAGCTTTCCCCAATGACAGGCTAGATTGCACCCCTATACTCCCAGTCTTGACATTGACACTGTCAGATTACTGACTGCCACAACCATTCTGTTTGTGATCATATAATAGATGACCAGAACATGCAGTGAAGAAAACTCCTCCTACAACAATTCTCACTAGCCATACCTAAGATCAGAATTAACTGACTGGAAGGAAAGAGAGTCTCAAGATGCCTTATATGTTTGAGACCTAGCTAGAATGAGCAAAATAAAACATTCTAAAGTCAAACAAAGCAACTTCTTTTAATCTAAACTTTAAAATTTTACTACCCTGATTTTCCTGCCTAAGCTCTTCAAGAAGGTAGTAATTTATGGGATCAACAAGTAGGAAAAGATTGATGGAGGTACTGTAAATCACCACAATAGTTCACTCTTTTAACTCTCTGCAGTGATTTAGATCAATAGCTCCTATTAAGACACACAACAGAAATCGCCATGATCTCACAAGGATGGTGAGTTAATTGTTCTCTCTGAAGTTCATCAAAGAACTAATTGGAATTATTATTTCAAGACTACTTTTTTGCCTGGCCTCCATCAGGGAATTTAAATTGTAATGAAGTCCCCTTTAAAATTCTAAGCAGGGCGTGTGGAACAGACAGCTAAAACACATGACGAAAATTCCAGTGAAAGATGGCACATGCAAAAGAAAAAATTGTGCAAGGGCATAGGAAGTCCTTGCACACAATACAAGAACATTTATTACTGGACCACTAATTAAGATGACATCTTGAAAAGTTTACATATCTATAGTAAATGTCACCTATGATTCTGCCAGATTATTACTCTGCCCCATGCTATTAATAAGAAATGTGCCAAAGCTTAGAAAGGTGAACTACACTCAGCTTTCAAAGGAACAGTGACATAAATTCACATGAAATCTGTTTTACTTTGAAAACTATTCATTTTCCATAGACAGTCTGCTGCCTGTGAGTTATTGATAGTAACCTCTAGCAAGGATAAGGTACTATTAAGAGATCAACAACCCAGCAACTAGCATAAAGTCTTATTTCTTAATTAAACCACTAAAACCTTCTATGATCGCACCCTTATCTACATCTTTAGCCATTTCTTGCTCTTTTTTAACTCCATCACCAACACCACTTCTACTTCTACAACACATACACATACTACCCTCCATAAGTATTTAGCTGATCACAATTCACAGAGTGTATGTGCCAGTCATGTGCTTATATTAATGTCATGATTGAGATGTAGGGGTGAAATCTAGCTTGTTCATTGGAAGATAGCCATTGAGTAGCCAATGATGCCTCTGTGTGGGCATGGCTTTCTTCTGAGACTTCTGGGAAATCTTGGAGATGAGAGGCTATCTCCCTAGTTGTTGGGAGTTAGTCTCAGAGATAAGGAATTACAGACAAGACAAGATGGCAGTGTCCGAGCTGCTGCAGGAGCCGGAGGAGAAGCCACACGGCCTTGCCCTGATGGAACCAGACCTCTGAAGCTGGAGAAGCCATGGGGAGACCCCTACCAGCGATGAGTTACTTCTAACACCACTGGATACTGTTGATGGACCCTGAGCCCTGGAAATGAGGAGCCATGAGGGACCCCTGTTGATGAACCCTGAGCCTTGGAAATGAGGAGCCATGAGGGACCCCTGCTGGCGCCGGGACTCTACACCCACTGGTCTATGACTTCGTGAGTCAGAAGGAGACTTTATAGACTGATATCGGGCATATGGGTTAATATAGGACTTATGACTTTGAACTGGGTTGGGATGCTTTCTCAATGTCCCATTCCTCTCGTATATAAACCTTTTCCTTACATCTATATGCGTGTCTATGAATTTGTTCCTGTAGTATACCCAGACTGACACATTGTATGGAAGTGGTTTAGATCTTACCAACGTTTTTCTTATCCCTCCCCCTATCTAGCATTCTTCCTCCTCTTTTAATACTCAGTTTGAACATTGCCTCTTTATCACCCCTTCCTACCCAGCACACTGACCATTCTCTTCTTTGAGACCAAAGTAGTCCCTATAAATGTTTTTCATAGCACCTCATTTCTCCACTAAATTTAGTAGTTTGGAAAATCAAATTATCATTTCTTATTATGTCTATAATAAACATTAGTCAACATTACCCTGAAGCATACATCTGACCTTATATATACAGAGACCAAAAGAAAGAGTGATATTACCTGTAAAGTAAAATATTTGAGAACTTCAGGTTTGAAGTTAATCTAAAATAAAGCCAAGGTTGTTATCATTGAATCATAGGATGAGATTATTAGACATGGTTTTGATTAACAGGTAAATAAAATCATAGCACAGAAGTTTGGAAACCACAGAAACATTTCGTCTGTTTTCTAGAAATGTCTCCAAAATTGCAGAATGGACAGACTGTTCTGAAGAGTGACCAACCATTGTACTTTATTCTATTGAGAATGCATTTATAACAGTAGCACAGAATTCTGTTGCCAGATGCTCTGTAGGTGCTGGAATTGTCCTTGGATATTTAAGGATCTTTAAGGTATTCAGAAGAGCTGGAAAGGATTAAGATTCTGAAACTGTCAGTCTGATAAGGAGGTAAAGAGAGAAGGTAAAGTTGCATATTTAATAGAGAGAAAGGGACAGCAAAGCTTTTCACCTCTAACTGTGAGAGCAAAACTGAGCCTAAAAATAGAGCATCCAAGAGGAGGTGGCAATGCTTGCTGAGGATTGCCTTTTAGTTTTCATCCACTTTAGGTAATAACTATTATTCTTGCTCTATGGGGATTCTAAAAATTGGAACATTTATGGCTTTTCTCCTGAGTGAGAAATGCTATAAAATGTTCAATTCCATAGAACTTTCAAAATTAATCATATGGCTATACTCCTGTCAGTTTAGAATGAAATAAAAAATATGAGGAATACCAGGTAGAAATTAATTACACTCTGTATTGTAACCTACTCAATTCTTTCAATAAATGGCCCTTTATTTTGATGGACACGTACCTGGGGAAAATGATTAAAGCAGGAGTACATAAAGCTGTAAACAAGGAGTATTGGAGAACTTCTGGCAATATGACAGACTAAGCAGACACCCTACACATACCCACTACAACAAAGACCTGAGAGACCAGATAAAGCAGATAGGGCTGATAATCCTAAAGCACTGGGCTGCAGAGAAAACTATGGAAAAGTAAACTGAATACCAACTAGAGAAGTTGAACAAAAACAACCAGAGAAGAGATAGATTGGTGAATTGTTGGCTGATGGGATGTGGTGTAGCCATAATCACCTCCACTAGCCCAGGATCAGCACAAACACTCACACCAGTGACTGACCACAAGAAAGCAGTGGGAGCTTCTCTTACTCCCCATATTGTCTTGATGACTAAAGGCGTGACCAGACCCTACCCTCCCTGCCTCCCCAGCACCTGATTACACCCTCCATGCACAGCCCCTTCCCTGACTTAGGTGGGTCCTTGTGGATTGGGTTCTTGGGACACAAGCTCCCATTTGGAAGTATCTGAGCTCCACATCATCAGAACAGTGGAAAGTGCAGTGGCAGACAAGCCTGTCACTAGCCACGATAATGGGCTAGAACTCTTTCCATAACCACTTTCCTTGTCCCCAGATACCTTCTGCATCTGAAAGAGTTCCTGTCCAGGAATAGTACTCTGATCACAATCACCATCTGATCATGAACAGACTAGTTCTGGATCAGGTACTTGACTCCAGATAATGGCTAAGCCAGTAGGAACTGCAGGTCTGGGCTTCTGACCTACTCAGCCTTCAGCCTCTCACCCCGTGAGAGCCTGGTCTGGCAGAGCGTGTTGATCTATATTGGTTGCCCGGGTCACCCACAGTTTTCTTCACTCTAGGTCCTGCCCCAGTTTTATTCTTTCCTTGTTTCATTTTCTTTCACTTGTTTTTTTTTATCCTTCCTTTCTCTGATTTTTCCCTTGCTTCCCTTTTGTTTCTCTCTTCTTTTCTCTTCCCTCCTCCTTCTTTTTTATCTTAGTATTTTTCTGTACAAATCTCTTTTATTTTTTGCTTTGCTTTTCTCCCTCTCTTGTTTTGATTATTGTTCGCTTTTTCCATGAATTTCTTTTTCTATTGCATTGTTTTCATTTTCCCTTGTATGTTTTTTTTTTATTTTTAGTTGCCAATTTTTTCTTACTGTGGCTTACTTGCTTCCCACTGCTGGTTTTATTCATTTATTTTGGTTAATGTTAGCTTTGTTTTTGTCTCCTTTATTTTCTTGTCTGAGGCAATGGATAATAGGAACAATGCCACACCCATACCTCCTAGAGTCACATTTACAAGGGAGGGTTGCTACTCACTCCTGTACCATCTGTTGACTTATATAGAGGAAAAACACCAGCTAATTTCCTCCAAATATTTTATATTAACAGCAATTTATGTATAGAAAATTGTGTACACATTCATATTTTCTAGCATATCCAACATGTCACAGGTAATGAGTGTCTGAGAGCAGGCCAGCATGCAATCATCAATGAAATACAAATACAACCTCCCCACAGTGTCTTGGAGATGACAATTTCTTCCTGTAAACTGAAATTGTTGTCTCCAAGATACAGAGCCAAAATACCATTGAGAGGAAGAAATTTAAGTGTACCTACTTGATAAGGGTTTTAAAACAATAATATGTAGATACTTTCAAATATATATTGAGAGAAAGATTGAGAAAGTTTCAGACAAAATTAAGGAAAACACAATACTTTAGAAGAATTAAGAGACACACTACTAGAACAAACTGACACAACAAGTGAAAAATTAGAAATCAGACAAAAATAGCAAGTAGAAACCCAGAAGACTAATTTTATATATATCAGAAATATACAATGCACTGAAAGAGCAAAGGGGTATAATTGAATCAATGGAAGGCTAAATTGGTGATCTTGAAGAAAAGTCTCTCAAAAGTAATCCAGTAAGGGCACAATCAGGAAAAGAACTACAACTAAACAGGAAAAAATATAGAAGAAATTCTTAACAGTTATGTGCGACACCATCAAAAGAAACTAATATTTAACTGGAATTCAAGAAGAGAAAGAAACAAAAGAGCACAGAGAAATTTGTTCAAAAGCATTTCAAAGAAAGGTGGCGTAGTGCACCTTTGTGGTGCAGTGTGTGCAGGACTGCGGCACACTGGGTTGGAGGTTCAAATCCAGCAGCAGCTCTCCAGGAGCAAGACTGGGCCTCCTACTCCCACCAGGGGGCAGTGATGGCCACAAAAAAATATTAAAAGACATACAGAAAAGATAAAACCCAAAGAACTCCAAACAGGTTATACTCAAGAAGAAAATCTCAAAGAAATATAGTAACCAAATTTTCCAAAACCAATGACAAGAAAAAACTACTGAGAGTAATTCAGGAAAAATGAAAATTTACCAACAAAGAGAAATGAATAGGCATTGAGTTCTCAGAAAAAAGACAAGAAGGCAATGGGATGACATATATAAAATGAAAAGAAAAATAAAAACCATGCAAGAATCATATTTTCCCTCAAATACAATAGTGAAATTAGGACACCTCCAAATAAACAAAAATTAATTTGAAAACTAGATCAAATTCATAAGAAATACTAAATTTATAAGATACACATAATCAATAATAGTAGACTACAACCTGAACCACCACTTAGAAGTCAGCTTAGACATAGAAATAGCCAAAGTAAATTAATCTAAAAGTTTGATAATAGGGAACCAAAGGTATCATTTGGTAGTGAAAGCTATTACTTTTTACAATTAGTAATTACCATTTCAATAAAAGAATAATGTAGCTCCCTAGCATGTTAATAATGGAAGAATGTAGTTACTGAACATTTAAATGGACAGGAAGGCACATGAATTTTGAGACAGAACAAGCTATTTTAAATTAGGAAGAAATAAATAAATTACAAGAAACCCTCAAAAAATGAGTAAATCTCATCAAAATTAAAAAATAGGAAAATTATACACATTTTTAAATGCCAAAACATTAGCAATAAAGAAAATGACTGGAAAATCCATAAACAAAACAAATTCAGCACAGAAAATTATAAAGAAGAAACTAACGGCAACACCTATGCACACACACAGCAAAATGACAGTGAAAAATCCATATCAATAAAATTTACACTGAATATAAATAGATTAACTGCACCAATCAAGAGAAAGAAGGTCACAGAATGACTAAGAAAATGGGACCCATCAATATGCCATCACACCTCAGACAAAAAGACAAAAATAGAATTAAAATCAAAGAATAAAAAAAAGTGTAGCAAGTGAATGGCAATAAAAAAAGAGCAGAAAAGGTGATATTAAATTCTGTTAAAATAGCCTTTAAGGCAAAATCCAGTACAGAAGACAAAGAAAGGTATTATTTAATAACAAAAGGGTCAATTAAACAAAAAAATACATAGCTAAAGTAAGTACCTTTGCATCCAATGAAAGCACCTCAAAATACATTAATCAAGAGCTTAAAGAATTGAATAGAAAACTAGGCAACTCTACAATAACACTATTACTATTTGAATTATCATCCATTTGATACTGGCAAAAAATATTGAAAGAACAATGGACTACCAAAAGAACAAATAAAAGTAAAGTAAAAATACTTCTTGTAGGCAAGCACGGGGAGTTTTTGGTCTCACATATGTTGGACATGTTATCAAGAGAGACCAGTCCCTGCAGAAGGATGTTGTGCTTGGTAAAGTAGAGGGGCAGCAAAAAAATAAATAAAAATAGGCCTTTGACCAGATGGGTCTACACGGTGACTACAAGAATGGGCTCCAACATAAGAATAATTGGGATGATGGTGCAGACCAGGCAGTGTCTTCATCTGTTGCACATACAGTCTTTATGAGTTGAAAGTGACTTGAGAACATTTAAAACAATAGCAACACAATAATAGTAAGATATTTCAATACACGACTCTGACAAATAAAATAGGAAGAAATTCACCATATACTCAGAACAACATAGTACAGTCAATCAAACTGATCCTGTGTGCATATACCGAGAACTGCATCCAGTAACAGCACAACATATAGTCTTTCTCAGTGTAGATGGAACTTTCTGCAGGATAAATCATGAGTTCAGCCACAAAAAAAGCCTCGATAAATTTTACAAACATAGGAAGATTACAAAGCATAGTTTCACATCATAATGCTAGAAAATTAGAAATCGGCAATAGAAAGATCAAGGGAGGAAGAATCAAACACTGAAAAACTGAATAGCCCCAGGATAAAAACTTTAGAGAAACAGAATAAAAAAATTTTAATGAAGTGTAAATCCTCCTTGCATCAATTGAGAATAAAATGCAGCATACCTTTGTAAAACAGCAAAAGTAGAGCTCAGGAGGCAATTTGTAGCAACAAGCACATACATTAAAAAGGAAGAACTAACCGAAATCAACACCTTCACGTGGTATCACCAACAATTAGAGAAAGAACAGCAAAATAGCCCACAGTCACTTAGGAAGGGAAATAATACAGTAGAGCAGAATAAATGAAATTTAAAAAAAAAACAGAAAAAATAGAATCAACAAGACAAAAAGTTGATTATTTGAAAATATTAACAAAAGGGCCACTCACAGGCAAATATAACAAAGAAAACAAAGAGGCCAATGATATGAATAAGAATAAGAGACCAGACTTATTGGCTGGATAGAGGTAGATAAAACCTCCAAGATTGTGGCCACACTCACCCTTCATGTCTAAAATGAAATTCACTTTTGTGTGAAAGTAATCAATTATTTAAGGCTAAAAAAGCAGCATTTACTCAAGAACAAAATTCATTGCATTTGGAAGCAAGGAGGAAGTGGGAGAAGTTATGGCAAATTTAGGGGATTGTAATGGATGAGTTGAAGCAAAATGGTTGTGAATTGATTGTAAAACACAACATCTGTTCTGTTAGTCTTCACCTAACTCTTAGTATTTTTTTAAGTAAAAAAAACCTAAAGACTTTTGTCATTCTCAAGCTTCTGTCTGTGGTAGGCCAGGTTGTCTAGAGAAACACATCCAGTGACACACACACACACACACACACACACACATATACCTAAGAAAGAGCTTTATATCAAAATGCAATCACATATCAAAAGAAGTCATCCAAGCTCAGTCAAATTCAGAACCACAGGTCCATTGCAAGCCAGGGCTTACTTCAGACTCATAGCTGCAGGCTGGTGACACAGAACAGTGAAACATAGGCTAGTACATAGGCTAGTAGTACAGTCTTATGGTTCCAAGATGGGTGGAAACAGGGCAGGCACCAAGGGTTCTCAGGATCATGTAGCCAATGTGGTACTTCCCCTGGCAGCAGATTCAGAGTCCCTGAAGGTAGGAAATTAGAGAAGCAAAGGAAAAAGAAAGTTCCCAATTTCCTAATTTATAATAAGGCCACAACTCTTAAGCAGGTATCAAGAGACTATGACCTGATTGACAGTTTGGATTCCAACCCTGTGTTTTCAAATATCTTTAGGTTGACATGAAGTCATCGAAAAAATAACTAAAAAGACCTTTGACAAGACATTGTCATATAAAGATCTTATTAAGTCATGACTAATTGTAAGACCGACCTCCAAGTGGGGGGCAAAATGATTAAAAATACATTTAAGGACCCTAAGACCCTGGTATTATGCACCAAATAAACCATATTGAACCAAGCTTCTGGATACACCCTAAGGATTCAGGCCAAGTGCCATAGAATACTAGGGCACTGAATCCTTTATCCTCAAAACTCACAACATACTCCAAATGCTGCACCAGAGAGATCCAAGGTAGAACTTCTACTAGGTGAACTAAACTCAACCTCAAACATACGCTGAGAACTTAAGACTGAAAACTCATGGTGTTTGAAGAAGCAGGAGATAGCTATACCAAGATTATTGAAGTGTTGGTAGGTGGATAATTGACTTACTATATCAATGTCCCGTATGCTATATTAAGATATATATAATTCCATAAAATGTGTGACCGACATGCCAATCGAATATTTTATATATGTTCCTTGACATCCAACTCCCATCATTTATCTAAATAGTGTCCAGCCACGAAAACCACTTGTATTCTGTACAAATAAAGAATTCAGGTATTGCAATATGGACTTAGCCTACATTGATGAAATGTCCTTCTCTGGACAGTTTTCTAAAAAATAGTACCATAGGTTAGTCAATAACAATATCAATGGAAGATCTTTATTTCTGATGAAAATGATCCATAAGACTCTCTACCATAAATTAACAATGAAGTCTCTAAAGCAAGTCAAAGGCAAATATAAAAATAGACCCAGGAATGGCTTTTGGACTTGCACCAATTCCTAGTTCCAACTTAAGAACAGCTAGTTCTAACATGTTGGCCCTACTCAGTACTCACCTTCAGGGAAGGAACACAGAAGATATGAGCGCTACAGCAAAGTGTGGTGAAGAAATCAGATCATGCCAAGCTTTCAGATAAAAGGGTGTGTGAGGTCTTAAAGACGTATTTCTCAATAAGTAGCCATCTAAATGAGATGTCAACTAAGTCTACATGGAAGAAGCACACCAACATCAGTGACTAAAGGTCTGTAAATCATAAAACTCTGAAGTCGGAGGAGGGAATAGTCTCATAGCCTAAATTGTGGGACTTGGTTTGCAAAAGGCTATGGATGACAGTGGAAGCCCAAGATACCTTTGTGAGATCTACACAGGAAATAAGTCTCTGATGATTTCCCTCTAGTCATAATAGAGTGATGGGAGAAAAGTGGTTACCAGAGTGCACTGGAAAGATGACTATAGATGATCAGAACAATAAACCTGACTTGAATCACCTTGTCATTTGATCCCTTCTGTTGCATGTTTTCCATTTAACAAATGGATACTTTTTAAGTATTTGAAACCCAGGATTGATGAACCTATAGGCACAGCAAGTAGAATACGAGTCCCTGGAGGATGCAGTGGGAGAGAGGGGAAGCTGAGGTGAATAGGTCAGGAGGGAGGAGAATGTTCCTAAATTAGGCAATCATACTGCTTGTTGTGATTGAACTATGGAGTGATATAATATTGGTATTAGCCTCCAATAAAATGGTTTAAAATATAACTGATTCTTCAAAATTGCTTAGAAAACTTAAATTAAGTAATAGCAATTATGAAAATATGAAAGAGACCCTCAGGAAATATTTCTACTTCCTGAAAGTTGGGAAGATATTTAAGTAAGTGTTTTTCTCTCTTTAACTAAGAATAGGCCGTGATGTCAAGTTGGGGAGAGGAGGGTTCAGAAAAGCAAATTATGGGAAGTAGTCTATATTCTGAAACTTCTCAAATATGCATAAAAGTAATTATAATGATCAGCCTCCACAGATTTTTCATCCAATTTTAAGAATTAGCAACATTCTGCCTTTTATATTTCATCGATCTACCTTCCAATTTTTTCTACAACATATGCTAGACATCATATCATTCTATATTTCAGAATGTCAGCTTAACAGATAAGATGTTATTTTAGATAATCACAGTATAACTTCCATCACTTTTTATTTCTTAATGTCAGGTAACCAATCTTATTCAATATTCTCTGACTGTCTCAAAATGGATTTTTTTGCAGTGTTCTTCAACCAAAATACCAACCAAACTGACATAATGCTTTCGGTTGATACACTTTATAACTATGTTTTAAACTATAACAGTTTTACTAATGTGTTTTTGCTGAAGATTCTAGATTTGGTTGATTATACCCTCCTGGCAATCATTTAATATGATTTTTTAATCCCCTGTTTTTTTTATAAACTGATAGATCCCCAGCCTTGACAAGATTCAAATTCAAATGTTTTTTGGCAAGAATATTTAATGAGTAGTCCTAAACACCACATAAGAAGACACTTGTCTAGCGCTCTCACCTTCAGTGCTGTTAAGATTGATCAATGTTTCTGGTGATAAGAACCTGACCTATTCATGATAAAGTTCTCCATTAACATTTGGCCACTGATATTAGCATCCAGAGAGAATCATTGTCCAAGTCCATTCTTCCATTAAGGATTAATTATAGGATTATCCAATGATTTCATTTATGCTGCTTGTATTTTCTGAATTTCCGATAAAATAAGCTTTTCCTCATTGTTTATAAGGAGCAGAAAAACAGTTCCTAAAATCTGAGAACAGTCCTGACACAGACCTTTGTGCTCTATTGTTAAATGTTATAGTATATCAGCATCAAAGAGTCACCTCAGGACTTTGAAAAACAAGATAATAGCAAGGTCACTGCTTAGTACTGTCAAAGCAGAAGCAAAAGCAAAACTATTGTGCAAAGCCTAAAAATGGCCAATATTCACTTTTTCTGTTTATTGTTGATTGCAACTGCTGTAAATCATGAAGTAAATCCTAACACTTATAATGGTGACTATAAACCCATTTGGGAATGAGTTGTCTTTATTCTGTCAACGAAGTGCTACTAGTGTACACTATGTTTTAGATATATTTCTTTTGATATATGAAAGCTATTAAACAAACAGAGATGGAGGGGGAGGGATGCCAAACCTCACAGGAAGATCACTCAGCAGTTCACAAGCAACAAGGGCCTACTTTCCTCCAGAGCTGCTGGAGAAGGGATGCCTTTTGCCTGAACTAGGGCCCTGAATTCCAATGAGTAGCTTCGTGAGTGATGTTAAAACAAACACCAGTTCATTAAAGCCACCAACTTGTGTGGCAGTTCTGCTACAGCATCACTAACTGCAACAGATAACCAAGACACTCTGGCTTGAATAACTTTGACTTCTTTATTGATTACACTATTTTCCTTGTTCTAGTATTTTTTTCACAATTTATTAAAGGTCAAATTATGTCATTCTTTAAATAAGACATATTAAAGCATCTGACCATAATATGGTCTTTACTTCCTGACATGATCCAAACCAGAACAAAGTCCCACTTCCTTGGACTATTCCCAACATCACGAAACCCAAGTCCAGCTTCCTTAATTAGTCTCACAGTTCCCTGTGCTATGACTTCTCCCTTGCTGTGACAAGGAATGAATGATACAATTTGTACCACTGCATGTATTTCACTGTGGTCTATGAGTGAATGAGGTGGACACCAAGGGTATTGCTATGCTTTCAATAAAGATAACCCATCGAGAAAAGATCAAATAACTGCTTGATTATCAGTCTTGTAAAAGGGCAAAAAAAGGATTTTGTGCCCTGTCCAATGTGACAACCCAAAAGATATCCTTTTTGTTGTTTTTTGAGTGCTTTTTTTAAAAAAAACTTTTCCAATGATTTTATTGGGGGCTCTTACAACTCATAACATTCAATACATCATTTGCATCAAGTATATTTGGACACATGTTGCCACATTAATTTCCAAATATTTTCTACTTGAACCCTTGGTATAAGGGCTCCCCTCCTTTTTTTATTTTTATAAATCATACAACTTCCATCATGATCCACACATACATCAATTGTATGCAGGCCATATTTGCACACTTGTTGCCATCAACACTCTCAAAATATCCTCCCTCAGTCCCAGCTCCCCATATTTCCCTCCCTTCCCCCCAACACCTCCCCCATGACTCTTAATAATTTATATACACATTGTTATTACTTTTTCATATCATACACTGTCCAATGTGTCCCTTACCTCACTTTCCTGTCATCCATACCCCAGAGAGGAAGTTATATGTAGATCCCTGAAATTGGTTTCCCCTTTCTATTCCACCATCCCTCCACCTTCCCAGTATCACCACTCACACCACCAGTCCTGAGGAATCATATCTCCTAAATTTCCCATGTTTCCAACTCCAGAGTACATCCCTCGGTCTAACTGGATTTGTCTGGTAGAATTAGGATCATGAGAGTGGGTGGGAAGAAGCATTTGAGAACTAGAGGAAACTTGCATATTTCATTGTTACTGTGCTATACCTTAACTGGCTCATCTCCTCCCTGCAACCCCTCTGTGAGAGGATGTTGCTTCATCTATTGATGAGCCTTGGGTCCCCAATCTGTACTCTCACTCATTTTTGAGTGCTTTTTTTTTGGAGGGGGGGGGAGGCAGCACTGCCTCTGGTGGACATGGGCAATACCCAGTGCTGCTCCTAAGAGCCGCTGCTGAATCTGAACTGCCAATCCCGTGGGCTGCAGTCCTGCATTCAACCACTTACGCCACTGGGGCCTTTTGAGTGCTTTTTAAAAAACTTTTTATTATGAATTTGATGAAGGTTTAGAGAGCAAATCAATCTCATTCATTGTAATTCCCACAATATAACAGCACTTATACAACTTCTTCTCTGTCTTTCCTGTATTCATTCTGACTTTTTACGACCTTCTGAATTTTCTTCTTTGCCCTTCTTGATCAAAAATTATTTACTACTTTAAGGTATGTGTATATTCCCAGTTTTATCACTACTGTGTTAGTCCAGGTACACTAGAGAAACAAAATTCATAGACATGCATATGTATATAAGGAAAAGATTTATATACAAGAGGAATGGAACAGTAAGAAAGCATCCCAACCCAGTCCAGTTCAAGTCCATTAGTGTGATATTAACCCATATGTTCAATACCAATTCATAAGTCCTCTTCAGACTCATGAAGCACACACAATTACACCAGGACAATCACAGGCCAATGGGTGCAGAGTCACGTGTATCCAGTGATGGTAGAAACATCCCAACACTGGCGGATCTCTCTCTCTCTCTGTCTTCTCTAGCATCATAGCACTAGTAGAAGTCTCCACATGGTTTTTCCAGTTTTAAGAGTCTGGTTCCATCAGAGTAAGCCCATGTGGTTTCTCTTCCAAGATGTCTCTCACAGGGATTCAACTTTGTGTCTTGTCAGTTGAGCATCTCCAAGGGACTGAGTTGTAAATTCTCTCACCTCCATGGGGAAATATGGTCAGATTCCCCAGAATCTCAGGAGAAAGCCATGCCCACACAGAGGTCTCATTGGCTATCTTCAGATTGACAGGCTAGACTCCATCCCTACACTCCCAATCCTGAAGTTGACGCAAGATTACATGACTGCCAGAGACCACCCCTTGTCAATTTGACACCTTCACAAAACTCTGTAACCATATGTAATTTTCAAACATAATAAAATCATATCTGTACCTAAAGGATAAAACTAAAATGCATACAATTCAATGTGTGCCACCGCCATTTAAAAAAAAACATTCTATAAGTGAACAAAATTAAAAATATCCTATGCTTTACACTTGCAGTTAAGTAACACCCGCACCTTAATCCTTTAATCCTATGACTATATATTCCCCCACCTATGAGAGTTTGTAAGCCGACCACTCCATGCCTTTATCCCCAATTTTGGGTACTCAATTTCTATATTGCCCACTTACATCAACACAGTGCTCTAAGAAAGCACTCATATTTTTTTATGTGGAGAATCTTCATTCCAATTGTAACCTTGTGAAGTCTCCATCCATAAGCAAGGTCAAATCAGGACAGGCCATCCAAAAAGTGTTCACAGGCTCAAATAACTTCTCTTCAACTGGTCAGGTTCTGTTCAGCTCAAGGTGGGCTGTCTCACTTAGCCTCAACAGGGTCTTCATTCTTCTTTCATCCAGACAGGTAGGGGCCAACAGTTGCATCTTAGATGGGCACTCAAGAGATGCCAGTCACTACTCACCAATTTCAGATGCTGTCAATTAACTTTATTGTCCTTCAAGATCACTGTCCTTGGCATCCATACCCAGGAACCCATTCCTCCAAGGTGTATTTTTATGTTTAAGGCATTTTCATAATTTTGCCTCTATATGCTTCACCACATTCAGAGATATATTTGTAGCTAAAGTAAACATACATGTTCAAATATAGCCCATCAAATTTATATGTATTTGCAGATTGTGTTTATACAGCATTGACTTTTCTTGCTCCTAACACTCCTCCTCATGTCTCCATTGTTTTGTGTAGATCTAGCTCTTATTGTGAATTAATATTATCAAACCATAGATTTTTTTATTTTTTTATCTAAGTAACTCATTGTTTTTGATAGTCAAATAGTCACTTGTCTGGCCAGTGCAAATGCCCTCATATTAAGGCCAGTGTACAATGGTCATGATGTAAAAATTCTTTTATAACTTATGCTTTCAGGAACAAATAGATATTCCAGATTTATGTCCTAAAGACAGTGATTTCGCCACAGTGTCCACATTAATAAAATAATTGAATGGTTCCTGTTTTGTGTATAAATAAACCCTTAATCCAAATCTGTATAAAAAGATCCTGGGCAGTTTGGGTTACTATACTGCTACATGTGTATATTTTCAGGAACAGAGTTATGAAAAATAATAAAGCAATAGAAAATGTAAATATTTCTAAGGAGGGACTATTCAGGATTTATTGGAGGAAGGCATGGGAGAGTAAAGATAAAGAATGATTCCATTATAACCCTCATATAATAAAGATTTTTTTCCAAAGGAAGGCGTTGGGCAGCCAGGGCCATCGCATAGCATTTGTCAGGTGTTAACAAAAGGCACCTCTGCTAGTAAAAAGAGAATAAATGAAAGCAATAAGTATTTTGTCTAAGTCTAGGTAATGTCATAATCATATAGTCTTAGGTTTCTTAAAACATCCCAGTGACGTTTGAAAACTGGCCGTAGATGACTCTGTAGAGGGTGATTGCCAATCTCGGGTAAGCATTGGATTCCTAGCTACAAGGTCCTGAGTTCAAATCCATCAGCTGCTTGGAGGCCAGGAGAAAGACTTACCCTTGAAATCCCTAAATAGGGTGGCTATGAATCTGTATCAATAATTGACTGTGGGTTTTATGGATTTACGGGTTTACAATCTCTGCCAGAAACTCCATTATATGGTTGGCTTTAACCATTAGGAGAGTGGCAATGGATATGGCAAGTTGCTTTTGCATAATGCAGCAGAGCAGCAGCTCCACATTGAAGGTGGACCTGAGCGATGAGGTCCAATAAAGAGTTTCCTATGCTCTCCCTCCAGAAGAGCAGGCCCTCCTCCTCTTCGTACAATTCTCATTCTCGTGGGAGTGAATGAGGGCAAAGGAAGTGGGCTCGGTAATTGTGGATGCTGCTGAACACTTCCCATACTACCACATAAACAAGGTGCCCTTTTAATCTGCAGTCAAATTAGACAGAGCAGCAGTAAACATGAGTGCAGTACCTCTCAGAGGAAATAACTCAGGGGGCTTTAGTCATCCCAGCAAAGAAACAGACACTTAGAATAACTCCTCTTCTCTAATTTAGTAGATGGGTCTCGGGGGTTGGGTATCTGAGGGAGAAAAACTGAAAAGAATAACTATCTACAGTAAGGATTTCCTCAGGAAAGGTTAAACCAAGGACAGCAGTGGAACAGAGGCTTCACAAGATGAGAGGGCAGGAAGAGGGAATTTCACAAATGACAAGCAATGTGGCTAAGGAAGTTAACTCCAACAACCTTAATAAAGCTACAAATATTTTTTCTCATCTCTCCCTAAACCAAGATGCTACTTTCTATTTTTACATCTTTTATTCCTCTCTTTGATTGGCAAGAGAAGACAGGACAGTAAAAGAAGACTGTTCCTTTAATATATAATTTGACTACTACACTTCACATAGCCTAGATTAGATGGAAAAATACCTATATAGGTCATCCTTCTCTAACAGTTATTTTCTATTGAAAATAGATAGAGAGGTAGATAGAAATAGATAGATAGATGATAAAATAAAACAAAGCAACAAAAAACCCAGGTTTGACTCAAATGCATTCTCTTTGCCACATAATCACAATGCTGCCAATTTAGCCCTTTTTCTCAGTGGGGCCATCAATACTAGGCATTGTGCTGAAGTTACCACCGAGCCTTTTGATGAAATGATTGCTCATCTTGAGCTGAGGCTGATTGAGCATAGTCTTGAAATCAAATACTGGAACATTTCATCCCTAATCCTTCTCTTTAGAAAATGCATGACAAAAGGAAAATCTTGGAAATACTATCAGGTTTCCAAGTAATTACTATAGTGGGCTGAATGGTGACTCTTAATGACCCAATCTTTAGTGAATATTTCTTTACATGGTAAAGATGAATATTATCTTTTATGACAAAATATGTGATTAAGTTGCAGATCTTAAGTGGAAGTTCTCTCCCTGAATTAGCCAAGGAACTCCTCAATACAATCACATGCGTCATTATAGGATACACAGAAGAGAGAGCCATACAGAGCAGAAGGCAATATGAAAATGGATACATACTGGAATGGTGCAGCCCCAAGCTGAGAAATTTCATATTACACTGGCAGCCACTAAAGGTAAACAAGCTAAGAAACAAGGCTCTCCCCAGACTGACATGCAAGACCTTGAGAATGTGAGAAATGAATTTCTTTGTTTTAAGGTACCAGGCTTGGGGTCATTTGTTATAGCAGTTCAAAGAAATTAATTCACTGTCCAGTCAATATTGTCTTTTTTTAGAAAAGTCCCTGTTAAAGGGCTGGGTTATGCATTTGTGCTAGGTAACCAAACTCCAAATTATACAATTAAAGGGATCAGGCATTATAATGACTGTGTTAGTAAAGTGTAAGATAGAGAAACAAATTAATAAACACACATATGTATATAAGGGAGAGGCTTATGTACAAAAGGAATTGAACATTGAAAAAGCATCTCAACCCCTGTCCAGTCCAAACCCAGAAGTCATTGATATTAGCTCATATTTCCAATACCAGTCTATAAAGTCTTCTTCAGACTCATGAACACACGCAATGATGCTAAATACATGACAATCACAAGCCAAATAAGAGAAAGTCTTTGGATCCAGTGCCATTGCAAACATCTCGGCGCTGGCAGACATCTTTAAGTGGCTTCTCCAGTTCCAAGGGAATGGAGTCTATCAGCAAAGCGCCATGTGTCTTGTCAGCAGAGCATCTCCAAGGGGTGAGCAAAGAGAGACAGAGTCTCCTGCTTCCAAGAAAGAACCACCAAATTTCCCAGAGTCATCAGAGAAGAAGGTCATGCCCACACAAAGGTCTCACTGACACACTCCGGATCAACAGGCCAGACACCTCCTCTACACGATTGACCCTCAAATTGACACCAGATTAGGTAACTGCCACAATAACAAAAAGTTCACAGCATAGGCTGAACCAGTTAGATTCCTCCTCTCAAGACATAAAAATCACGAACAAGTTATGTTGATAACCAATTATGTAGGATCAAATAGATGTAACACCAAAATTGGTCACATGGCAAGCCGAAGTAATTAACAGCTAAAAGTTACAGAGGTTAAGAGAGTGTTTTAGTAATCTGAAAAATAGAAAGATAAAGAGGTGACCAGAAATAAATGAGAGACTTCACCTCATATCACCAAGAAAATAAACACAACTAGATAAAGGGGGGGGGGGGTGTCACTTTCCCCATCACTAGCTACTACCAACCCACTAGAATCTATGCTCTTTATTTTGCATTTCCTCTCATTACCAAGGAAGAGTTGATTCTGCCTCTTCCTCAGGAAAATCCCTCTACCTCTCTTAATTTCTCATCCTTTCTCAAGGAGTTTGCTCCTGCGCTTATCCCCAGACCCTCTGTATCTTCCTCATTTTCCCACTTTCTGCAATGGCTGTGGCACTCCAACATGCCTTAGAATTGCTCATCTTAAAATAAGGTCCTTGGGAGCTGAGCCCTGATGGCCTAGTGGTTGTGCACGGCACTGCTGGCCACTGGGATGGAGGTTCAATTCCAGCAGCGGCTCCACAGAGCAAAAGGCTGGGCCTCCTACTCCCATCACCAGAAGGCAGTGATGCCACCAAAAAAAATAAGGTCCTTGGGGTCCAGATCATCCTCTCGTGATTGCCAATTATCTCAGCTCTCTTTCAATTTTCTAAGAAGTTGTCTACCCTCACTGTCTCTGGTTTCTCGTCTCCAATTTCTCTTCAACAAGGAACATTTTTTGTCACTAAAGCAGCTTTTATCACGGTCACAAATGACCACCATGTTCAAAGTTCGCTTGCCATCTCAAAAACATTTGAGAGAAGTGATAGCTCCTCCTTGAAACATGTTTTTCACAGTTTTGTGACACTTGAGTTTCCACCTATTTCTCTGGTCTCCTTTGAAGACTTTTCTCTTACCAGACCTTTAAAAACAAATGTGTCCCCAGTACTTTGACATTGAATATCTTCTCATGTCTATCTACATTCTCTTCTTGGATTTCTGATAGTTTCCAGTAAGTATAGCCTGATGAGTCAATATTAAACATGTAGTGTCTATTTGACCCCAAATTTCATACTTGACCACTTATTCAACATGTTTCAATGGTTGCTTAATAATTACCTTAACAACAACCCCCAAAAAGAATCTTTAATTTCCCAAGTATGCCTTATTTTCATCAACTCAGTTGTTTTGGTCCACAATCCAATGAATTGTGGGTCATTCCTGTACTGCCATTACATCTCATTTCTAATTTAGCACCAAGTCCGATAAATAAGCTCTAACTCAAAAATTTAACCTGAATCTCTCTGAATTTCTTCAAATCTTGACTACCACCATTTCATCATCTCTCACTATTATAGCCTTTTAACCATATAGTCCATTTTACAAAAAAAAAAAGGTAAAACTGGTTATTGACTTGTTTATAACTCTTTAATGAATTTCTAAAATTCAAAAAACATTCTACAGGGTCCAATCCAAACAATACATATTGCATTCCAAATGAACATGTTTAAACATGTCTCTAAAATTAGTAGATGTCTGCAGACAAGTCCTCTCAGAGATACACTGGTGTTATTTTCATTGGTGTAACTTCAAAAGCAAAAGACATAGTCAAAATACTCACTTCCAAGATCTGCTAAGCCAGTTCAATTCAAGCCACACAGTCATCTAAGAAGGCTATAGTGAAGGAGTTTTGAAAGCCAAATGGGATAGCTTTTCTCTAAGGACACAGGCTACTCATAGGAGCTTATTATGAGGACTTTTTTGAAAATTGAAAATTGCATCTGTGAGAAAAAGGCCAAGAAACTTGTGCCAAGTTATTTATTTTCCATCATCACAAGATACGTGCTCCTTCATCAAGGACTGTCTTTGAGAATTTCAATTAGTATGAAATTCTACAGCCATTCACTCTACAGCCCTAATCTTGGACTGTCAGGAAGAATTTTATTCCTCAAACTCAAATATCACTTCAGCATGACAATGTTTGAGCCACAGAAGGATGCCAAAACTGCCATTTTTATCATGCTGTAAATTGAAAAGCATAGAATTCTTCTGGGAAGGACTAGAGAATCTAAAACACCACTTTCTGGAAAATCTAGTCCTCGATGAAGAATATGTTGAGAAACAATGGCTTCAGATTTTGATATCTTTGTTTAACAAAAGTGTGTTAGTCCCAGTAGACTAAAGAAACAGAACCAAGGATATTCATATATGTATAAAAAAGAGCTTTATATATAACAGCAATTGAATATTGAGAAAACATCCCAGCCTAGTCCAGATCAAGTCCATAAGCCAGATATTAGCTCAGACATCCAGGATCACTCTGTAAGTTCCTCTTCAGACTCATACAATACATGTAATGATGCCAGATATAGGAAGATCACAGACCAGTAGGTGGGAAGTCTTTTAAGCATCTCAGCGCTGGCAGGAGTTTTCATGTGGCTCCTGCAACTCAAGGTACTAACGCAGTTCCATGTGTCTTCTCAGCTGCATTGTCTCCCAGGGAGTCAACATGTGTCCCACCTCAAGCAAGCCATTTATTTCCTTAGTGCCTCTGAATAAGATCATCAAGCTATAACCTGATTGACAGGCTAAACTCCACCCCTTCACCCTTTATCCTCTCAAACTGATGATAGATTATATAACTACCAAAAAAAAGTTATAATTTTGTACCAATACTTTTTGACTTAACATTTTGTGTGGTGTTGTTATTACTGTTGCTTTTCTTTACTAAAATCTACAAGTCTTTACATGACCTAGTCTCTGTCTATTCTTTTGGCGCTATCGTCTCCTCAGTTCTTGCATTTGAACCACTCCAGCCTTATTTCTATCCCTCATACACTTGAAATTCACTCTCTTTCCATGTCTTTGCTCTTGTCCCTTCAAGTTGGAAATGTCCTCCCCCAGATTCTTATATACTTGCCTCCTCATAAAGATGTCACCTCCTCATAAAGATGACGGCTGCCTACAGCAGCTGAAGGAGAACCTCCACCCCTCACTATCCATCACATTTCCTGATTTATTTTCTTTGCGACATCCACCGGTATATGAATTTGCTTCATTCAACTTATATAGTTATTGTCTGCTTGCTTCCATTACAAGCTCAGCTTCTCGAGGCAATGACATTGAATTTTTAAATCTTGTACTGTCAAGTAGATGGAGGATGCAAACCACTAACATACTTGACTTGCTGCTTACAAATGGAAAGTTTGAGACAACTCAAAAAAAGGTCTGCCACTCTACTCCAAAAAACTCAGTCACAGACAGCTCTACAGAGCACCACTTTTACTCAGACACATACGTAGCCACCAAAAGTTTGGGTCAACTCAGCAGCAACGATAAAAAAAATTCCCAGGTACATGGCTTACAGAAAATTCTAAGTAATTATTTTTTGACTTACTGACAACTGAACCCCATGAGACACGACACAGAGTAACTTTTTTTCTCATTTCCAATGGGCTTTATTTCCTTCTATCTCAGGAATTTTTTCCCTAAAATCATTTTATTGGGAGCTCATACAACTCAACAGAATAACTCAGCCACAACCCCACTTTCAGGTATCATTGACTATATCCTTGACTATATGTCACACTAATTGTGACATCATAATTTCCTTTCATTTATGCTCAGAATCAGCAGACAAAGACTATTAATAGATTTGTTGAAATGATGCTATCTCCTGGAATTGAACACCAGCTAAAGATTCCTATGATTAGGCTGAAGTAAGGCACAAAAACAACATTTGATTCTAACAACCTGTCATGGTCTACCCCAGCCCTTGTTTTCCTGATGAAGACTTGATTGTCTCATTCCTAAGTCCTACTTGAGGAGTTAAACATGATGTCTCCATAGGATATGCCCAGATTTCTGCTCCTAGGATAATCTGTATATGCCTTCCCTAGAAGAAGAAAGCCTTCAAAATGCCTAATTTCCTGACATTTTGTGGACATTGAACACAAACCAGGAAAAAGCGTATAATCATTAAGCACCTGGCAATAATTAAATTATATAACACTGACTTAGAAGGCAAAGACTTGCCATGGTATTTAAATGACATAACAGGAGGCTTTGCTTTTCCACAGCTTTCTCCTCTGTGCAATAAAGAGATTAGATCAGCTGACCCCAGTCCTCTCTTCCATAACTAATAATCTATTATTCTTAATGAAGAATAAGAATATTTTGTCTCTTTTTATTGATTCTTTTTAAAGACTGGTTTTCTCCTCTCTATTTCATAAGAGAATTTTGGTTCTGGAATAGCAGCTGGCTAAATTTCTCTTGCAGCACACTTCTGATCACACAACCATGCACGCTGCTCCCTCGGCAGAGAAATGTGTGATGGTTGATTTGCACCTTGCTGGTTGAATACATGCAATGGCAAGTGGGAATTTTGCTGGGTTCATAGCACAGAAGGATAGCAGACATTTTCTTCCATTTAGCTTACGGGTGTTTTTGTTTCCTTGTTGAGTTTGATTGAAAAACACACACATTTATTCAGGTACTCAGTTATGAAGTGAAATGTAGTTCTACAGAACTAAAATATGTGCAGTGAAAGTCAAACTGCAAGCTATATAACCCTATACATTTAGACTGAACAAGTCAACTTCTTGTTGGAAATTTTCAAAGTAAAGGTGAAATGCTTATTGCAAATGCCAGGCTGTATAGACATTCAGCAGCATAGACAATCTTACCATCAGAGGTTAAACTGAAACCTTCTTGAGAGCATCTCTGGGTACCAAATCCATGCCAGGCAAATATTTAAGCTCATTATCATTAATCTCTCCCAAATTTTTTTCATTTTAAATGGAAAGTGAGGGGTCAGATCCTTTCCTGCCCACACTTGTAGCCCTGAATACAATCTATGGATTTCAACCCATTGATGATGATAAAATATCTCCTACAAAAAGCTGGAATGACCCATTAAACTAATTGGCAGTCAATCTTCTGTGCCAGTGTTTATGGAAGTGTAGCAGTATGATTAAAAAACTATTGAAAAATGAAATTTCTCAGACCCTGGACCCAAATCTGTTACCCTCAATTCTATTCTGACTCATCATAACACAGTGTTATAGAATAAAACTGCTCCACGAGGTTTTCTTGGCTTCGTGGAAGTCATTAGGCAGGCCTCTATTCCATGGTATCAATGAGAAGTTTGAGCAACCAGCCTTTAGGTTTTTAGTCATGTACAAGTAGTCTGTGCCACTTAGGGACCTCAGACTCCAACCTAGTCACATTGAATTTTGGAGATGGGAATGAGCAACTGTATTTTAGCAATCTATCTAGGTTACTCTGGTGCACATTAATAGAACCACTTATCAAACAATGATCTATCTGCAGAAATGAACATGTTTGCTTGCTTGCCATGACCTGATGACCACAATAGTTGATACCATATGAATTTAAGATAGCTGAGTACTGTTTCACACATGTTCTGCAAACTCTTGTGAGCTTTTCCACCATCAATTCATGCAGGAATTACTTATTGAGCTCCTAGTATGTCACAAGCAGTGTATGTGGCTGAAGATAATGAGAAAAATGAGAGATTATTTTCTCATATAAATTCCAATCTAGCTAATACAGACACAAAACTCAAAATTACACCATTAATTGTTTCACATTTTTCTGAAATGTACAATGAAAGAGATCAATAATTCCAGTATAAACATAAATAAAGAAAATTTAACTTGGTTTGGAGTAGCAGGAAAGTTTCCTTAACAAAATAAACCCAGCTAGGAATTCATCAAAAACAAGAGAGAGAAAGAAAGATTCCAGGCAGGAGGAAACTGCCCACAAGACCAAACCCATCTTGTGTTTGTAAATAAAATTCACTTACCTGTTGTCTTTGGCTACTTTTACACTGTAGTGGCAGCATTTTTGTACTAACCCATTATTTGAGCATACGTCATTTTTCTAAAAAATTGCAATCTAAAGCAACTTAAATCGGGGATAAAAATTATATCTGTCTAGAGAGAGGTAGATGATTTGTTAGACACTTCTGTATATTATAAGGTTTCACTGACACCTTTCCATAAGCCATAAAATCCCTTCTAGTACTCAACACCCACCTCTGTATTTCTGATATCACTCTCCAATAAAGGTAACCAGAAGTCCCTGGAGAAGTACTACTTCTAGGACTGAATGGAAAAATATCCAAGCTCATGCATGAGCTTCCATTTCATCTTGGACATTTTTTCATTCAGCTATAGAAGTAGCTCCAAGCAGAAAAAGTCCACCTAGATCCTCCACATTTAAGAAAGTAAATTGTGAAGAAGTAAAGCTTACTTCTCACTCTTTAAGGCTACATTCACTAATTTCCATTCAAAGAGTACAGTATGGGAATAAGGGAAAAAATAGTAATTCTGTAGTTTGGCCAAATGATATACAGATCACAGAAGGGTTAGGAAATTAGGAGGTATCAAAGATATGAAGAATTGAGATAAGGAATATTACTTTGTGGAGATTGCTATTATCAAATAAAATACACATAACACATTTTCTTTGGTATGTGTGTTTCCTAACTCTTCTGAGTCTTGTCCTGAGGTAAATGCTGCCCTTTTGATCCAAAATTGTTGATTAAGCATAACTCACTACTGTTGTTATTGCTCCCTTGTAGACCTGTATATTGTTTGGCAGAAAATTGAGCCAGGGTATATCAGATCCAGGTATATTATAGATGACTGATGCAATATTATATCTCAGATTTACCACCACCACTATCCCACACTTAACTATATCTCCACCAGGAGAAATTTTCACATGACATATGAGAATGAACAGAAGCATTAATAGATATTGACAGCTTCTGAAAGAGTATGAATTGAGAGGCATATAAATTCCTATTGTCTTTCAAAATCTCCCAACAAACCTGTGATAATACTGCCTACATCAAAAACAAGACTTATTCCTGTAACTCATATATACTGTGGCAATATATACTATATATATACTATATGGCAATACTTTAAAACAACTAGGAATTAAAATTCTATATGATCCAGCAATGCCATTACTAGGCATGTACCCTAAAGAAATATGAGTGGGTATATGTTCTCCCATGAGTATAGCAGCATAATTTATAATAACAAGAAACTGGAAGCAAGTCAAATACACAAGAGTGGAAGAATAGATAAAGAAAGTATGGCACATATACACAGTGTAAAACAGTGAAGAAAACATGAAACACTACATGATATGGAAGGACCTGGAAACCATTATGCTGAGTGAAGTACGTCATTCACAAAAAGACAAATATTGTGTGTCCTTTTATACAATAAAGGACACTATTGTATAATCATTATTATAATGAGAAATACCAATTAGCAAATCTTAGGAACCTATTCCCGAACAAAAGGAAAGGAGACTACATATTAGTCATGAACCATACATCACCTGCCTTATGCACACTTCATAAGAATCACTTTGAAGAGGGAGACCTCACATTGTGTAGAGTCACTCCTTCAAGAGGAGGGGAAAGGAAGAAGACCGCCACTTGATGCTCTACAACACTGAGACAAGGCTGGGACAAATCAATGACCCTCCACAGGGATACAAAGGGAACTTTGTCAAAAAATCAAGACCAGGGGAGAGGAGCATCTACATTTTGGAGGAAACACTGATATTTCTGTTGGGGAGTATGGTGAGTGAATGGGGAGAAGCAATCACACAGGAAGAAGGGATGATTTTAGGGACCTAGGGAAACAATGGGCCAGATTTTATGCTCCTGGGTAGACACTATGAATCTGTTTCTACCCAACACTCAGTGAACTGCGGCATGGACTAAGCACTGTGATGACCTTGAACATTGGCCTTGCAGGCAGTATGGCCGATCCCAGGAGCTATATCAGAAGGACTAAACATAGAGGCCTGACTGAAGGACTAAACATAGAAGCCTAAGGCAAGAAAGTTCAGTTTTGCAGCTGCCTGCACCCTTGAACAGAGGATTGGGGTATTAGGTGGAAGAGGAAGTAGAGAGCCTGAGGCTGTAGAAGTGGTGGTCATTAGACCCTGGGCGGGAACCCCTGGCTTGGTGAGGGGCCAATGGAAAAGGACCTTGAATCACCAAATATTTAGTACTTCAATGTCCCCCTTGCATTGATATGACAGGTTTTGATCTGTTGGGCAGAGATCTACAGTTGTAAGAATTGATCCAGGAATTTCCCCCCAGCACCAATCCCAATGCTTAGGGTAAACAGGGCTGAATTGAGTAGGAGCTTGCACTGTGCAGGGCAACAACTCATTGGTTGCAGATCAGGGTGCAACTGGACTTGCGTGACTCCTCAGAGACAGTGTCAGAAGTGCTGGGTCATTAGAAAAATTGTTGATATTATCGATGCAATTGCCTTATACCCCAGGGGGATGATTGACAATGCTTTGCATTTTCTGTTACTATAAGTTTTTGTTTTCCTTCCTTTGTCTGTTTGTTCTTGTTTTATTGTTTTAGTCATGCAGTGATCACTGAAGGTAGGGGTGCTACAGCAAAATATGGTGAAGAAAGCAGATAGTGCCCAACAATTAATCAGAATAGTGTCTGAGGCCTTAGAGCCTTGTATGCAAAATGTGACACTTTGCCAGAGAAGAACAACTCCGTGACTTGTGAATCAAAGAGAAAGTTTATTAAAGAGAAAGAGAGAAAAACAAAGTAGGAAAAAGAAGAAAGATCTGCCCAGGTTGAGAGAGAGACCAAGTCCTATGCAGGGGCCCTCCCCAGAGAGAGGTGGGAGGAAGCCCAGGCTAGGTTTTTATTGGGCTGAATAAACAAACTTATCTCGGCAGCTATGCAAGCAAGAAGCAGTTAGAGAATCAGAATTCTGCAATTAGCCTTAACACCCGGCCTTGTCCTGGGAACACAGCAGTATGGGGCCATTTGACACTTTACAGATGAGGGCTGAGACATTCAAGGGCAGGCAATGACTGGGGCTCAGAAACATCCCAGTTCTATTACAGATATGGGTGGAGACATTCAAGGGTGGGCAATGACTGGAACTCAGAAACACGCTAGTTCTAAAATGGTGCTTGCGTTGCTAATCGGTTAGCCGTCTGCCACGAAACAAGGAGCCAACTGAGTGAGGAGTCAACTAAATCCACAGGGAAGAGGCACACCAGCTTGTGTGATCCAAAGATGACAGTAACAAAATCCAAATATGACAAAAAGGGAAAATGTCAGATCTTAATTATGAGCACCCAATTTGTTGAAGGTTATGGAGGGCAGTGAGAGTAGAGAACCGATCTACAGAACATCTAGTCAGATTAACCCATCCGCCGGTCCCGTTTAGCCACAGGCAAGGGTCTTGAATCGCCTTATTATCTCATAGATACCACTGTAAACTTGATTACGCGGGATCAAACCTGATACTTGGTCAGTTGGCCTCCCTCTTGACCCAACCTGAATTTGTGCTAGGCTCAAGTATTTCTTACTTGTTTCATGACGAAAAGTTTCTTCCCTGTTTTTTTTTTTTTAGGTATTGCTGGCAGTCTTTTCTGTCTTACTCATTGTTTGTATTTTTATATTATCATAACTTTACCCTTACTACTTTATTGATTTTTATTGTTTCTGCTGGGTTTCCTGGCCTGTGAAACACAGAAGGAGTAGATGCATAGAGATAATAACTGATGCAAGGGTTTATAAGGGATGTGGGGGTGGGAGAGGTGAGATAGAGAGATTGAGGAGATTTGGAGAGCAAACAATGAATGCAGGTGTGGGGAGAGAGCACAAGAACTGATTGAAATTGTGCAACCTACTTTAAAAGCGATTTAACTATGGAAGCATTAGATATGTGAATACTCTATCAAGAAAACCATGGAGACAAGGAAAGAAACCAAATTTAACCAATGGTTACCATAGATGAAAGGGAAATAGTTGTTGCAAAGGGGGCATTGAGTTTATGTCAATGGTAGCAGAATATTTTGACTATACAACACAAAGATAGTAATCATTGACATTAATTTTCACAGTGTGAATTTTTTGAATTTGAGAATGTTCTGTTATGTATATTAGTGCCACAATAGAAAAATAATAATAGTTGCATTAAAATAATGAATACAAGGAAAAAGAAATGTTCCAGAATTGAATATAATGACAATTGTACAACTCTTCTTTTGGGGGGAGGGGGAATCACTGCCCTCTGGTGGTCTTAGGAGGTACCCTGCCTTGCTCCTGGAGAGCTGCTGCTGGATTTGAACCGCCAAGCCTGTGGACCGCAGTCCCGCACTCAACTACTACACCACTGGGGCTCAACTGTACAACTCTTCTTGATATGACTGATTTATTGAATAGTTTGACATGTGAATAAAGTGCTAATAAAACCATTAATTTTTAATAAAGAGTTATTCCTTAGTCTGTGTACATTCTAGGAGTCCTAGAGCTTTTTTAATATCAAAATTCTCTTTGTTTATTACACATTTCCTTGAAAGAACAAGGTACGGGGTAAAGCATCAAGCTTTTCCTGTATGATTGTAGTTGTATCAACTAAGTATGCTAATAATTACTTTAAGCTAGAACAAAGCCCTAATTAATAGAAAAGTATGTCTTAGGTTGATTGCTTTATTTACTTTTTCCAGTGGCAAAGGGTAAGAATTATGATAAAGGTCACCAATGATAGAAAGGTTGGAAGGACTGGTAGACCTTAAAGATGGAGTTCGGGAACATTTATAGGACTCTGAGGCACTGAGGGGAGAGTCTCTCACATCTCCTTGAGGCTTCTCTTATGAGTGCAAATCTAGTAAACTTTGAGTTTCTAACTCCAGCAAAGGCAGAGATGGGATCTGGAACAGATATTTTCTGGTTCAAACTAAAACATTCACAAAATTGTGGAGACCCAAAGCCCATCAGCAGTCAGTTGGATGAAGTCTATATATCAAATAAATATATAATTTGGCAGTAAACCACAAAAAATATATAAACTGTCTTTTTGTTTAGTGTAGTGGTCACTAGCTGCTGCAGGGCCCAAGAAAAGTATTTAATTAAAGATCTAAAAATATTTTTATAACACTTCGTGTTCAGTTTTATAGTCATGGTGACAAAAGTATTGTTTCTTGATATTTTGAAATTGCCCTCAAGTAATATAAAATAAGTTTTAATTTTGTAAGTTTCTACAAAGAATGTATTACAGAAAGAATAAAATAATGTTTCATTTTACAGTTGAAGGGAATATCTTAGAATGACTAGTGAACATGAATACTGTTATTTTGCCATTTTTAGCCCTAGTACCTAGAAACCAGACCTTAGGAAAATAAACTCAATGATTATTGCTTGACTTAATTATTAAGCTCAATACAATAAACTATTAATCCTATGAGGCTACCTGTTTGGGGTTATATTATGCCTCCCTAAAAGGTATGTTGATGTCTTAACCCTTAGTACCTGTGATATTGAAGTAGAGTGGGCTCTAAATCCAAAATGGCTGACTTTCTTATAAGAATTGCTTATAATTAATTCATACTTAAGTCATATAATTAATTAATAATTAAGTCATAGAACAGAAGCACAACAAGAAGATTGGGAGATAAGAAAGAAGAGATCAAAGTGATGTTGCCATAACAATGCCACCAGATATTGTAATAGAAACATGAGACAGCTTCGCCCCTCAGACCCTACAGAGACAACCAGGTTTTATATTTCTAACCTTAAGAACTGTGAAAGAATTATTTGGTGATATTATATTGATTGGCTCCTCATAGAAGTGAATATAGTATATCATATTGTGGGGTTGAGTGCATCATAACTGCCAAGCCACCGAGAATCACACTTTAGCCAAGTTAACACCAAGCCCTGTGGCAAAGTCCAAATAAATTTAAAGCCTTGGCAACTTCCATCTTTCTCCATTCACTTTGATGTTGTTCCTTGGTCCTGTTATGTTGGTTTTTGGTTATGTGTTGACTTGAAATCTATATGGAAAACTACAGGCTTTTACCTTCATCGGTGTGCTAGTCTGGGTAGACTAGAGAAACAAATTCATAAACACACATATGGATATAAGGGAAAGGTATATATACAAGAGGAATGGAATATTGAGAAAGCATCCCAACCCAGTCCAGTCCAAGGTCATAAATCCAACATTAGCCCATATGTCCTATACCAGTCTATAAAGTCTCCTTCTGACTCACGAAGCACGTGCAGTCGAAGCATCCCAGCTTCCCCATGGTCTCCCCATGGCTCTTCAGTTCCAGGGCTCAGGGTCCATCAACAGCATCCAGTGGTGGTAGAAGCAACTCAGAGCTGTCAGGGGTCTCCACGTGGCTTCTCCAGCTTCAGAGGTCTGGTTCTACCAGGGTAAGGCCATGTGGCTTCTCCTCTGGCTCCTCCGGTTCCTCGGACACTGTCATCCTGTCTTGCCAGTCAAGTGACTCCCAACAACTAGGAAAAATGGTTTCTCATCTCCACGAGGGAAATACCGCAAGACTTCCAAGAATTCTCAGGAGAAAGTCATGCCCACACAGAGGGCTCATTGTCTACTCATTAACTATCTCCAGATTGACAGCTATTCTCCATCCCTACATCCCAATCATGAAACTGACATCAAGTACATGACCACCACAATCAACAATTGCTTCCGGTCCTCTTCATTTTTCACAAGCATATACAAATGTGAACCCTGCATATCACAAAATTATTAATGAGTAAGCCTCTGTTCCTGTTGCCACATTCTTTTTCATAGAATCCAAGTTCTTGCATTATTTGCTCACCAAACAGATTGAATAATTATGGTTAAAGGATTTGATTTTGATGCCTACCTTTCTTGATTTTTTTTTGCAATATTTCATTGTTTTCTTTGAACAATTACCTCTTAGTCTAATCACAAGTCTTGCATGAATGCAATGAAGTGTTCTGGAATTCCCATCTTTCCCAGCCTATAATTCGTTAGGATCCACAGAGTTGAATTTCTTTGCATAGTCAATAAAACACAAGTAAACATTTTGCTGTATTCTCTGCTGTCAGCCAAAATCCATCTTATATCAGCAATGATACTTTTCATTTCATGCCTTCTTTTGAATATAACTCGAATTTCTGGCTGTTTCCTGAAACTGTTTTTAAAGTTTTATCATCAAAATTTTACTTTAGTAAGTTATTGCTCAATAATTTCCAGGTTCTGCTGGATCATATTTCTTGAAATAGGCACAAGTATAGATCTTTTCCAACTGATTAACCAGGCAACTTTGACATCAAGTGAGTCTTTGCAGTCTTGCATCCATTTGTTTATACATCTCAATTGAAATTCTATCAATTTCTGGAGACTTTTTTGTCACCAATTCACTGTAGCTTCAACTTATCACTTCAATATCACATTTGCTCTTATTCATATACTACTTCCTGAAATGGTTGAATATCAACCAGTTCTTGAATGATTACCTTCCCTTTATGCTTCCTGCATTATTCAACATCTGACACAGACTCTTTTAACATTACATATTGAGACTTGAATTCCTCTAGCTTAAGAAATGCTAAATATATTCTGCTCTTCTCATTGTCTAACACCAAGTCTTTTCCCATCCCTTTATAATACTTAACTATGTCTATTCAAACGGCCTTTCAATCTTGTATTAGTATTCTCAATTCACTATTTCCTTTATTTTCTTTAGCTATTCTACATTTAGTAGCAAGTCTCAGAGTCTCTTTCTGGTATCCATTTTGGTCTTTCTTTGCTATCTTTTAGATTATCGTTTGCTTTTTTTAATGTGTGTTTTCCTTAATGCCATGCCATAACTCAATTGGTCTTTGATCATTTGCGTTTTGTGCACCAGATCTATTTTTGAGCTATAGTTTCATTTGTATTGTTGAACAAAGGTTTTTATAATCAGTAGATCTTTGGTCTTACAAAATTCTGTTATCCAACATCTGGTGTTTCCTTTACCATCAAACTCATATTTTCTAGTAGCAGGTCCTACTTCTTTGTTTACAACCTTTCCATTCCCTTCACCAATAATCATTTATGTGTTTTGGTTAAAGGTTTGGTCAAATTTCAGATCTCAGAAATTAATAAAGATCTTGAATTTATTCAACTTTGGTTTCAGTGATTGCTGTTATAAACTTAAATATTAGTCATGTTAACTAGCCTTCCTTGCAGGCATAAAGATACTGTCCAATCACTGACAATGTTATAATTCAGGATATATTTTGAAGCATTCTTTAGACTTATAGGATGTCATTCCTCTTCAATTAGTTATCCATGGCAGAGTAGATCATATGATTATCATATTCAAAATGGTCAGTACTAGTCCACTTCATACTTTAAGTATGAAAGATTTACTACATCCATATCATTCATGTCCACTCTACTTTGAAGAGTTGTATTCTGAGTACTGCTTCAGACAATATTCTGCTGCTACTCATAAGATTTACACCAGCCACATGTTTCAGACGTGAATCCCCAGGTCCTCTTTACCTGTCTGTCTCTGTCTGAAAACTTTACTAAAAGCTTCCACCATGGGTGACCCTACTAGTATTTGAATTACTGGTAGCATAGGTTCCAACATCACAGCAATATGGAAGCCACCTGAGTAAAACAAATTGATATATGAGTCATGAGTGAAATATTTATAATAAACAAACAAAATAGACTATGCAAAAATAGATTAGTGTTTCCCAGAACCTGGTCACATAGTGTGTTGAGCTGCTAACTGCTGTTAACTGCAGCTTGAAACCACCAACCAAACCACTCTGCAAGAGAAAGATGAAGTTTTCAATTCCTTTACAGAGTCATGGTCTCAGAAACTCCAAGGGGCAGTTCTATCCTGTCGGGTAGGGTCACTGTGAGTCATAATCAACTCAATGGTAGTGAGTTTGAGATTCAAGGTGCTGGAAGGAGATGGAAATGATAGTGAATTGTAGTTTCATGAGCACTGTTTCTTTTTTAAATGATTATGTCATTTTTTAAATGGATAGTGATGATACTTGCACAACATAGTGAATGTATTTCATGTCAATGAATAGTATTCTTAAATTTTTCAGAAGACTCTTATGTTGTTAACTCTAACATCTTGAGGAATTATCAATCCATTTATTGCAATGGAAAATATTTCTTAAGTAGCTTTGTCCATAAGACATTTTTATATGCTTCTTAACATTTCATAAATGCCATTATTCTGTGAAGCACAGAATGGGAATGCTAATAGGTCTACATAGACAACACTCCATCTTATTCCCCTAAGAGCTTAAGTTACTTCTCCTACAAGTTTAACTTACTTCTATTATTAAGTAAAATTGCAAATCAAAATGTAGTTTTGCTTATGTGGAGTATACCTTTTCTTGCATGCATACATACAGGGATATTAAATGGATAGCTGCCTTACCTTTAACAAGTATACCTTTATGATGTTTTATTATCACTCTACCATGATTAAATTCCAAACTTAATTAACCCTTTGTTAAATAACAGTACCTGATGCCATTGTCAATTCTCACTCATAGTGACCCTCATGTATGTCAGAATAATAGTGTGTTTCACAAGGTTTTTAGTGACTGAATTGAAAATAGATTGCCTGGTCTTCTTCAAAGCTGACTTTGGATGAACTTGAACTTCTAGACTTTAGATTTGGTAACTGTGTACATTAACTGTTTACATTAACTCTGGGACTTCTATGGATTATGTTAATGACATTTGGAAGTCACTAATTTGTAGTGAATTTTATAGTTATAAAATTCTCATTCAAATTCTCCTTCTATAGTATCATCATCTCACTTATAGTCTAGTATATGAGTCCATGTAAAACAAGTCTTTTAACCAGAGATTTGAAAAATTGAATATCTGCCATTTATTGAACTTTTCCTGTATTACTTGTGGCATCCTAATAACTTTACATATACATTCTATCAGCATCTCACACCTATGAAGTAGGTATAATTTAGATCTACTTTTCAGAGTGGTCAGTAGGCCTATATAAAGTTACAATGTTTACATAGATGTTTAATTTTAGATGCCTTTGTGAACTAGACTAGTGAATTAGGGAAATACAATAGTCCACCTTCAATCTGGATTGGTTCCCACCCTGAGTTTGGTTTCCAGTACTCCAGAGTTCAAAGATGACTTCAAGATCAAATAGCAAAGGTAGACATAAAAAGAAAAAGACAACAATTTAACTGATCCATTGAGAGTTAACAACTGATTGTTTCAAGTCTAATTTCTCTCTAAATTTAACACCTAAAGATACTGAGAAAGCCTACCAAGAAAGTAACTGTTTACTTGTGTTGTTTTCATTTTTTTCAAGTTCTGGGTAAATTCTCTAGATTAGGTAGATTTATTTAAAGCTTTAAAAATGGAAATACTGAAAGAAAACAGAACAAAATGAAGAAATAACTGCTTGATACAGTGTCCAGAAGTCAAACAGTAAAAGAAATTTCAATATGCATATGTGTTGACATGTTGTAGGGAAGTCTGGTCCTCAGAGATGCCGAAGGTGACCCTTCATTTAACTAGGAACTCCCTTCTCTGGTTATCAAAAAGGGTTCACTCTAACCAAGATATCCTACCACTTAAAATTCATCTTCTGCAATTAATCATGGTTCCTTGCTATCCTCCTCATTCTAAAGGATTTTACTTGTCAATAATTCAAATGCCTCTGTCTACTCCAATGCTGGTGTTAACAGCATAAGGAGAAGGAGAGAGGAAGTGCTTACCAGAATTACTAAGAAGTCCTGGTGTTTTCTTGTGAGTGGAGGGGAATTTTTGTAAACAATAAATGAGAAGGAGACCTGAAACAATCAGTCTCCGAATCTAAATTAAAAACTGTATCAAGCATCTCTTGTAATTCCAACTGCATCTTCAGGATAAAAGTAAGGGAAAATAAACTGAAAAAGAACACCAGCTTCTGTATCTTTATTGTACTGTGGGTTTGTTTTTAATTTGTTTGCTTTTGTATAGTTTGGGGAAGGATGGCTTTTCTCTTATTCTAATACACACACACACACACACACACACACACACCTAAAGTAACTAGCACTAAAGTCAATTGAAAGTTACAATGTTTACATAGCACCTTAACTTTAGATGTGTTTGTGACCTAGTCTACTGGGAAAACAGATCCAGTGTTAATCGTTGTTAGACTAATTCAATTAAATAAGTATTTATGTCAAACATTGCTGATATGGCGGATACAATGATCCCAATCCCTAAACTTGAAGAACATATTGTTATTGTTGGTGGCCATTAAGTATTCTGGAGTTTCGTAAAAACCTTCTAATAAATAGCTGATTATGATATTCTTATTTATATTCAAGTTTCTATGGGCTTATATAGACTATCTCTCTTTTTCCCTTTCGCTCATGAGACGTTATCCTTCTATTTATATCTTATTCTCTTTAGGGTCACTTTGATCTTTCTTTCCCAGGAACTCAGGACACCACACATGATCTAATTCACACACTGTATGAGGCACTCTCTCGTCCACCTACCACTCACAATATGAAATAGGACAGGACAGTGTGACCCTATGTGATACCACGCATTATCCCTGGGAACAGAAATCAACGCTCTATGCTTTGGATGTGATTTCCAACATTTGATCTTTTCAATTTTGAGTAACCCTTTTTCCAGAGACACTCAGCAGAAGCCACCGAAGGCTTGCCCACCACTCCCTGAGGACTGACTCGGAGTGAGGGCAGAGGCTCAGTGTGGGCCTGAATCGTCGATTCTGCTGGGAGCTTCTCAAGACATCTGATCCAAACAGAAATGCATCAAGATAAGGAAACTACAGAGAGCACCCACTTAGACCGATGAGGACTTAAGGAGATATAAGCTATTTAATGAGTACACAATTGCATGGACTTGACACATGGCTGGCCTTGCAATGCAAGGTCAGCCAGGAAGTTGCCTTCTGAAGCTTCAGACTGCAAGCTTTTATCACTTGTTTTGAATATGCATTGTCCTGATATGCAAATTGGTATTTGTCCATTAGCCAAGGGCATTAACTAAATCCCTTCTTCGGAAAAATCTTAATTTTAATTAAAATTAGGCATACAGCCTCCAGTGAATTTCTTTGAGCTCTGGATGCTTTGCTATCAGCGTCTGGTGGGAAGAAGGGCTTTTGTTTGTTTCATTTTGCTTTGCGTTTGCTTTTGTAAATCTGAGACGCTCATGGGTTTGGGCTATGAAAAAAAGTTTTAGGATTATATAAGTGATTGTTTCAATTTAAGTAAAGAACTGCGAATGCTATACTGATTCCTTATCAGAAACCAAATCTAGCAAAACATACATATACCAGCATAATAAAATTTTTGATAAGATTTTAATATCAAAGGAAAGAGGGAGGCCATTCATCCTGCAGTTAAAAGAAGAAAAGGTTATTTTTATCACACTCTTGGTAGTTTCCTCTCCTTCATAAATCAAACTTTATAGAGGGAGATAGCCTCATCTCTGTCCCTAGAAGCAGCTGGTAGGTTTGAAATGCTGATCTTTTCCTTAGCAGTCTGTTGCTTACTTCCTCCACAACATCCTCCTTCAAACAACAGCGGAAAAACAAACTCACTACAGTAGAGTAGATGCTGGCTCACAGGAACTGCAGGGCAGAGAGGAACTGCCCTTGTGAGTTTCCAAGACTGTGACTATTAACAGGTATCAAAAGCCCAGTCTTTCTCCTTCTGAATGGCAGGTGAACTTGAACTGCTGATCTGAAGGATCAGAATCCATGCATAACCACTCACCACCAGGCCTCCCCTGTTCTTCACAGCTACTGTTGAGTGAATGTTTGCTCTACCCTGAGCAGAGTTTTGTGCTTTGGGTATGTTATTTCACTAGTTCTTCTCAATAAAGCTATGAATGAAGCAAGTATTGCACCCTCAATTTAAAGAAATGAAAAAATGGAGATTTGGGGGAAGGTAAGCAAATCATGACATAAGTTAACATGTAAAAGATTCAACCTTGTCTGCCTCATGCCACAGTCAGTTGATTAATTTGAACCACACTGTGGTTATGTATGTTGGCTTTAGATTAAAAGGGTAAAGCTGTTAACTTCTTGTCTTCTTATCTAGTACTTCTATAACAGAAATGTAGTCTCTAGAAATGCAAATTCAGAGAGCATGCTCTAGGGGAAAGGTTCTCTCCCTGTATAACTCTGGGGATAGGTCTTTGCCTCCTTTCAATATTGGCGGGCCAGACAGTGATTGGAGATCTCGGTGGGTTTGGGCACCAATCTTTTCTGGCTCTAGTAGTTTCTCAGTGGAGAAACTTCCCCATGTCTAAAGGATGTCCTCAGTCTCAGTTCTTCTGTGTTAGTAATAGTAGGTCTCTGGCTACGACAGGATTAAGGGTGTTACTCACCACCCTCCATCCTTCTATTGTTTCATCACATGAGATGACTTCATAGCTACCATATAACAGCATTACATATCTGCTAACCCAGTGAAAATCAAGGCTTAGTCAAGCCGACAGACATGTTATTCCATCCATGACTCTTCTCTTCCCCATAAGTAAAACAATTTGTTGTTGCGCTAATTGCAACTCATGGAGACCCATGTGTACAAGGGAACTTCCAAAGGCTGGTGGAAAATCTTCATTACCTTTTAATTCCATTTTCCATAAACTTTTTGAAACTACATCATAGACCTGCCCATCATGGGGTTTTCAATAACTGAATATTCATTGATTTCTGGGGTTTTCTTCTGAGGTACCTCTAGGTAGACTCAAATCTCTACTCTTTGGTTAATCACCGAGTACATTAACCTTTCAAACCATTCAGGCACTACCCTCTTTTCATTCTGGTTTAGAGCAGAGGCCATTCCACATTGAGTCTCTACATCAGAGATCCAGCTACAGGTTAAGCCAAAGCAACAGCTTCCTTGGTATTTGAACTTACTACTTTCGCCTCTGTAAGTGTACATCTCTGGAATTTCTTTTTGAGACTAATAAACCAAGGTTTGGCGATTCCTGTTGTGTTTCTTAGGGGACCCTGGAGGTGTAGTGAATTTTGAGTTGGACTGCTAATTGCAAGGTCAGCAATTCAAACACCAGCCAGTTCTTGGAAGAAAGATGAGGCTTTCTGATTCTGTAAATATTTCCAGACTCAGAAACCCAAAAAGGCAGTTTTAGTATATTCTATAGGATCTCCAGGGATTGGAAACAACCCAATGGCAGTAAGATTTACTGCTTTCTATTATTGGGATGTGTATGCTGTTGAGGATATGGGCCCATATTTCATATAGCTTTTCTTTAGAAAGACAGAGTCAACTCTTTATTTTCAGGTTTTGGTCCCTGAGCAATGGGTATGTTCCTGTATCATTGTAAACCTTATGGCTGATCATGTTTCCCTTTTGGGTTTGACAGCTAGGAAGCCTAAGGCTAATCTTAACAGCAGATCAAGAAAAATTATGTATTTATGGTATATCTCATATACCAACAATTTCTACCAGTTAACCATTTTCCTTTATAACATATTTCTCTCCTGAGCCATTTTATTATTATAGGTATTTGTAATTCTTTTCCAACTCTATTGGAAATAGAGGCATTTCTGCATTTCCCTACTTACAACTAGAATCAATAGTCTCCAGTTAGAGCACCCTCAATGGCAGGAAAAGTATTACTCGTCTCCATGTTTTAATATAAACACTTTTCTTGGTGTATAGTCAGCACAGAATAAAGATATATTGAAATGGATTTTTAAATTTCCCCATGGGTATTTGGAAGAACCAGAAAAATGATCTAGAATCATAGAATCCTGACATTCTTGTTCTCATTATAAGCGGCGAGAAAATACTGTCATGCTAGATCCCATGACACAAAATGCCAGCACCCCTAACAGGATGACCATAACAGAGACCACAAACTCTGCATCTCTAGCACTTTACCCTGTCAGAGTACTCCACATATCACAGGAGCTCAATAAATGTCTGTTAGATAAATCTTGAAAGATAAGAATCTTGTCATCTTTTGTGTACAGGTATGAGAAATGCATTCTTCTGAGTTCTCTTTTTTTCTCTCTCCAATAATGTGTGATAAAAGACACTTTGTTGGCACTGTGGATTAAGCGTTGGGCTGCTAATTGCACCATGGATGGTTCAAACCCACCAGCTACTTCAAAAGGGAAAAGATGAGGCTGCCAGGTCCCATAAATAGTTACAGCTTCAGAAATCATATATAGGGTCTCTATGACTTGGACCTGTCTAAATAACAGTGGGCATGGGGGTTTCTGTGGGTTGTTGAGGGGAGGGAGTGATTCATGTTGAAGAGGGTCACCATATAGATTTAATACAGTATCTTTAGTCAGACAAAACTGGGTTCAAATTCTGGTTGTGCCAATAAGCAACTTGTCAATTGTACCTCTTTTTGGTATTTGTCCCTTCTAGACCTCGACTTTTCTAACCTTTAAATGGTAATTAATTACTCTATGTGTACCAGAATAGCTCTCATGAAATTGTTGTCAGGATTGAATGACATAATTGTCTCAAAACCTTTAGTCCAATGCTTTGTATATTGTGAACACTCAGGAGACACAAGCTGCTGGGCCTATTTTCTTGTATTCAATCCAGGGTGAAACATCAGACATGTATACCTGGGGAATTAGATGATGCTTGTGATCAAAAGACCCTACATTTTTTCATAGCTAACATCATCCAAGGCATCCTGCTACCCCAATTCCACCCTTTTAAGTTTTCACCTACCTCCCAGCTGTGGTGAGGAGCAAAAGGGGAACAAGGTTCATTAACAGATAACTTTAAATCCTATTACATAGAAGGATAATTGGAAAATGACATGATTCTCCACTACTTTGGTGATATTGAAAAATGAGATTTGAATTTAAAGCAAGTTCCATTAACAAGATCGAAATATTTGGGAGTCTCATGGCTGATTTCCAAGGATTAGATTCAGAAAAGCACACATTTTTCTAAGTGACGCATGGACTGAATTTATGCTTTAGTGATCATTCTTTGCTTTGAAAAGATGAATCTCTTTGGAGTGATGGTAATATACAAATATGTTTGCATTTAATTTAGTATTTATGCAAGACGCTGTATGCTTATCCGTACAGAAGTCAGACTCATGAGTTTAGGAGTTGGTGATTGGTATAACCTCCCTCCTACAGCCTTGTCCTCAAGTCACCACGAACCAGCTGGGCCCTTTGTGCGCTCCATCTGTATGCAGGCACGAGAGCCTGACATTAGCATCGTGGCTACACAAACAACAACTTTGTATTTAGAGGCAGGAAGGAAGAAGGAGCCACAGAATGCACAATTACCCAAGGGCTTGGGCCTATTGGGGCTTCCTGAGTACAGAGATGTGTGTCCTTGGAAATCTTGATTTCAAAGTCATAAGGGTCCATGTTGGGAGGGAGTCTGCAGCTCCCTACACTGAAAGACAATGAACTGATGATCTGACATTTCAGGTCGCTCTTATTCTTAGAAGTATTTTCTTAGGCTAGGTCCTCTAGAGAAGCAAAACAAGTGAAGCCTACCTATGAATATAGAGGGAATTTGTATCGAGAAAATGGTGGGCATGGTTGTAGACGTGGGCAAGTCCAAGTGAGCTCAGATTTGGGCAGTAGTGAACTCACCCGTGGAAGGAAAAACCACAGACTGGTGGCTGCAGAGGCAGATGAGTACAAGGTCGGCTGAACTGCTTTGTGACTGGACAGGCAAATGAATCCAAGGTCAGATGGCTCCCTGGATTAGCAGACCTTAGGGTAGATCATTGACTACATCTATAGGATCCAGGCCCTCAAAAAAACTAACTAGCAAATGTTTCCACAGAATCCACTTACACAAAACACAATGCCAGTAAACTTTCTTTCAGTTTCATCAGGATTGTGACCTGCATAAGGGGATTGCAGCCCATCCTAATCTCCTTAAAAGTGATTGGCAGCTCAGAGCAGATGTGGTTATTGAGTTGATTGCATTATGGTAGGTGAGGTCATGGGGGATTACTAGGTGCTCTGTACCAAACTGCTCAGAATCCTGTCCCAGCCAAGTTGACACAAAGTCTTCTTTTTCACAGGGCTAAACAATATTTTGTAGACCAATCTTCCCAGCACACACTTGAAAGACAGGGTTGTCCTTTGGGAGCACATACAAGACAGCCATTATTTTCTACTCTATAATTATACATGAGAGCAGTAAATGACACGGAACGCCCTATCTGACAGTCCCTCTCTTCCGTATTGTCAAAAGTCAGGAGTCAGACAAGTCTTTGACCTCTATCCTTCGTTATACCAGCCACTCCTCCCATAGCATTTTATTTCTTTGCTGAGTTCAATAATTAGTTGCAATGGTCACGATGAAATCACAGGTAATATTCTTAAAGGGGTTCATTAGAGGAGTTAGCAGGTTACTGCAGTTCAAGATTAGTAAACAGTAAGTGTGCAGTCACTGGTTCACAGCCATGCCCCTCTTCAACCTGTAGCCAGTAGCTCTCCAGTCCTCACCTTTTCAACTGCACAGTCCTTTGGAAGGCCCACTGGTCCCTCTGTCTCAACATCTCCTGGTCTCTGTTTTGCTCCACTGTTCTGGCTCAGGGTTTCCATGCCTTGGCCTCTGCTGCCTTGACCACTGCCATTTCAGACAGCACAAAGAGATCTGAAACAAGGTGGTTCTTCTCCCAAGAGTATGTTTGAAATGTCCTCTATACACAGAGGAATCATTTAAATGACAATGTGGTTTTGTCTTTCATCAGATCATACCCTCAGAAGTAAAATATACCACTTAAGGAATCACAGTTAGAAAGGCCATACATATTGGTTACATCTCAATGAGCAAACTAAATGATACACCAACTGGAGTACATCCTGAGAAGTACAATATGAAACATGAAATCTATTTGAGTTGGCAGTATCCCTCATAGAGAGTGACATAAGAGCAGATATTTGTTCACTCTAGTGGTTTGTATTTGAGCATTTAACAGTTGTAACTATGGTCTTACATATTGAAGAATTATCTCATATTCCATAGATGGGGGGTGGGGATTTTTTACATACTGGTAATAGCGTGGGCTAAGAATTAGACTGTTTATTTGAAATCACTGTATGTAATATGTCCTGAGGCAAGACATTTTCCTCTCTTGTCTTAGTTTTGATACATACAGAGAAGTCATAATGATAGAACAATTCCGATGGTTAAATGAATGGTATTTATACACCCATATTGCATAAAGGAGTTAGATCAGTGGCTAGCATACACTAAGAATTCAGTACATGTTATTTACTGTCAAAAGAACTCCAACTAAAGGTGACCTTTTGTATAACAGGACGAAATAGTGGCTTGGTCCTCCACCATCTTCAGGATGCTTGACTCCATGGTTGTGATTGGTATGCCAATCCCTCTCATTGAATATTTCCCTCCTTTTCACAAACCTCCTATTTTACCAGTCTCAATGTCCATTTCTATTGACTGTTTTTACTTATGTTAGATACTGTCATGCTTATGCCAGACACATCATATATGGCCTTTACTTTAAACAGCAGTGCAGACATAGGCACTATCCTTTTCAGCTGAGAAACATGAGCTCAGGTCCTTAATAGCCATGACGTATTAGTAGCAAAGGTGTCTTGACCCTTCAAAGCCACTGTGCTTTCTGTTTTACCACATTACCTCTTTTTAAAAAATTAAACTGAAGCTATAAATGTCCCAGCACATTTCTCAAATTTTGACATTTGAAGAATATTTTTGTAGAAGACTAACACTTAGTCCTATTAATACCCTACCCTTCTTTTTGTGAAAGAATGTGTTAGTGGAATAAAACAGAAGGTCAGTTTTTTACTCAGGTTGTCAAGAAGAATGTGGTCATTATCTTCACTCAGACTGACAAAGATTATCTATCATCGCTAGCATTGTAAGTCACTGTGAAGACTGGTGAAGGGAAATCTGGTGGATCCACATCAGAGGCCAAATACTTCAGCCAAGAATTGACATGCATCATTAGCCAGAATTGATGTTAGAATTCCACCCAACCACAAAGCAGTGAAAATGTTCAACCCTGCCATGAATCTTGAAGAGAAGAAAATAAACAATAATAATAAAATAAATATGAGAACATTAAAAAAAGAGGAAAATCAGAAATATTTTGTCATATGATGATTTACATATTGCTATCATGTTGGGAGAGAGATTAGCAGGATTATCCATGGTGGGTAGGTTTCACTGGAACTTCAAGTTCAAAACAGACTAGAAAGAAAAGAGGAAAACAAAACCTTTTTATCATGTCAAAACACTAGGAAGCATCAATTGCTATAGCAAGACATTATATTAGTGCTAGGAAAGGTGTGGGAGACCCTCATTGAACTTGATTCAAATAATAACTGCAACAATAGACTCCACTGTGCTAATAGTCATGAGGATGATGCAAGACTGAGCACCATTTCATTCTATAATAAATACAGAAGGTCATTGTGTTAGTCTGGGTAAACTAGAGAAGCAAATCCACAGAAACTCTTATGTATCTAAGACAAAGTTTTATATAAAGTGTAACTGTGCATTAAAAAAGCATCCCAACCCAATGATGTCCAAGCTCATAAGTTCAACATTAGTCCAGATGTCCATCACCAGTCTACAAAGTCCTCCATAATCTCACAAAACACACACAATGATGCCAACTGCAGGAGGAAAGTCCAATCAGTGAGTGTGTAAGCATCTCAGCACTGGCAGGGCTCTCCATGCAGCTGCTCCAGGACCTCGGGCTACATCCGGGTAGGTCCATGTGGATTCTTCTCAGGGATGTTTCACAGGAAGTGAGCCTTGCCAGCTGAAGTAGGGAACTACTGTTACACTCTGGTCAGAGAACAAGAGACCCGCGGACCAGAAGGCATTTATCTCTCTGCCCTTCAATTAATCCCACATGAGTCTATCAGCCAGGTTGACACAATAAACATCAACTGTCTCAGTCCCCATGAATTGGAGTTACTTTGTTAGCAGCTAACTAGCTAGCTCTGTGAGTGATGGGGATGAAGAATTGCGGAGAAAATCAGAGAATGGCTAGGAGTTTCATTTTCTATATTCAGGATAAAACCATAAAGAACTTCCTAAACCCATGCCTCAGGTAATGTCAAGATGCCTCGATGCTTCATAAAAGAAATAGGCAATTAAGAAGCCACCACAATAAAAGGAAGAACCAAATAACAGACCTATTCACCATAAATTAGCACAAAAACTAGATAGACCAGGGATTTTCTCAGCAGCTATTTTAAGTATTTTGGAGCCTATGTGTAGATGTTTGTTCTGTTTAGCTGTAGGTTGTCACTTTTGGGGTTAAGACAGATCATACAGAACTTCCAGCAAGATGGTGACCAAGTAACATATACCAGAGGGACTCCACAGAAATCAGCACAGGAGAGACACTGGTAGGTAAATTCCACTCTGCCAGGACACAAGAGGACCATCATAAAGATAAGTAGACACAAATCAATAGGTTTTGAGAAGCTGTGTACTTTTGGCTTACCACTGTGGAGACTAAGGCTTAACCTACTAGTCCCACCGCCATATCAGCCAGAGTGAGGCTCCTTTGGCTGATCCAAGGACTTTAATTCAACACACCCACAGTTTGCCTTCACCTCTGGGCAGGATGTAAACACCTCCAAGCCGTTCAGTCAGGAAATTGGGGTTCAGCTATATCTTTACTTTTGTTTCCTTCTCTTTTTTCTTTGACTCCAGAGTCTCAGCCTACACAGTTTCTATTCCTCTTTTCTCTTTCCTCTCAAATGACACTGTAGGCATCCAGGCCACTACTCTTTGCCTCAAGCAATTACACTGGCCCTCCACCCAGCTGGTGGAACTTCAGAAGTCTACAGTGAAGTCTACAGCTAGGGAAATTCCACCAGGCTTACGGCCCAGGGGAACTCAAGCCTACCCTGCAAGGCCCTTTAAGCAGCTGTGGGAATGCCCACCCACCCTTTTGCAGTGCTCTGTGTGGCTAGAGGAACCTCTGTCCACCTTCCACAGAGCGCCACGTGAGAAGGGGAGCCCCTCCCCATCCTCCAAGGTTTCATGTGGCTGATGGAACTTCCTTCCACCTCCCATAGTGCTTCGCATGGACTAAAGCTACTCCACCCGTCCTCCCCAGTGTCCCACACTGCTGCGAGAAACTCTGCCAACATACTCAGTGATCTAGCTGACTAGGGCAATTTCACCCACCATCTGCGGTGCTCTACACCAAAGTGGGCACACCTACCTGTCCTCCACTGCACTCCCACTGTAACAGGAAACTACAAAAGAAAATAACAACAACAACAACAAAAATAAAAGCCTATAAAACATTCCTGCTCTGTTTTCTGAACTTCAGGAGTTTTCCACTTGAGTCTGATGGGGTACCATGCCTGTGGTAGTCCGGGTAGACTAGAGGAACAAATTTCATAGACACGCATATGGATACAAAGAAAAAGTTTATAAACATTGAGAAAACATCCCAGCCCAGACCAGTTCAAAGTCATAAGTCCAATATTAACCCATATGCCTGAAATCAGTCTATAATGTCTCCTTCCGACTCACGAAGTCACAGGTCAGTGGGTGCAGAATCCCGGCGCTGGCAGGGGTCTCCACATGGCTCCTTGCTTCCAGGGCTCAGGGTCCATCAACAGCATCCCGTGGTGGCAGAAGCAAATCATCGCTGGCAGAGGTCTCCATGCGGCCGCCCCAACCTCAGAGGTCTGGCTCCATCAAGGCAAAGTCATGTGGCTTTTCTGCTGGCTCCTCCATCTTCTCAAATGCTGCCATCTCGTCTTGTCCATGATTCATCGTCTCTGAGACTAACTCCCAACAACTGGGAGATAGCATCTCATCCTCACGAGGGAAATATCATGAGATTTCCCAGATAGCAGGAGAAACCCATGCCCACACAGAGGCCTCATTGGCTACTCAATGGCTCTCTCCAGATTAACAGGCTAGACACCAGCCCTACATCTCAATCATGAAATTCACATAAGCACATGGCCGCCACAATGCCCTACCCTCCCAATGTCTATTTTTAGTATTTCCTCAGGAATTCCTTGCTCTGCTCCCCTTGCTGCTCTTTTGCACACCCTTAGTGTGTTGCCTATGTGTGGTGGGGTCAGATCGGACGCAGTTCCCACACTGTGTCTCCAGTGTCGTCCCTTGTAGAGATGTGTTGAATGTCATCCCATAGTGAGGCTGGTTATATGGTCCTCTCTGTGCATTGGCTGCTCTGAGCAAGGATATCATCCTCAAGGCTTGGTGGGCTAGGATGTGCTCCACTCTCTCTTCCTCTCCCTTCACTTGCTCCCATGTGCTCTGATCAGACATGCCCCTCTCCCTGAGCTGTAGCTTCAGTGCTGTGCTCTGAATTACATTTATCTGTTGTAAGGGGGACCTGTTCATGTAGTTGGGATTGGGGCCACCCCCTAAGACCTCTCTGTGAGTTCCTAGCTTTGTATCAGTATGTTGCATTCAAACCCTGGAGCACCAGGTTGAAGTCTATTCCCTCTTTCCTTCTGGAGATATAAACAATACCCTCACCTGTTCCCCTGCTACCCATTTTTTTTCTTTTTGCCCCCTCCTTTTTAGTTAACTACCATCTGTATCCTTGGGTTTGGTCTGTCCCCTGCTATATCACCTGAACCTCACCTCAGGAATGTTTGTATATAGTAGTTTTAATCCTATCCCCCGTTTCCATTTTGATAAGCTTACCTTAGTGAACTCATGTTTTACCTGTCCTTTTGTGCTTAATTTACTTTGCTTAGCATAATTTCCTCCAAATCTTCTCATGAGATAATGTGCTTCATGCATTCATCACTTCTTTTTAGCAATAGGTACTACTCCATTGTATGTATGTACCACCATTTTTTAATCCATTCATCTATTGATGGTAATTTGGGTTGTTTCCAGATCCTTGTGATTGTGAACTGTGCCATAATGAACATTGGAGCACAGATTCCTGGTCAAGGTTTGGTTCATGACCCTTCTGGGTATATGTCCAGGAGGAGGATTTCTGAGTCATATGGTAGCTCAATTTTCATATGAAAATTACCAAATTGATATCATCAACTTAATTTCCATAATGGCTGCACACACCTACAGGTTCACTAACAGTGGATGAGAGTTCCTTTCTCCCCACAGCCTCCCCTACACTTGCTGCCTTCTGATTTTTTTGAATCAGGCTATCTTTGAGGGTGTTAGGTAGTATCTTATTGTTGCCTTAGTTTGCATTTCTCTTATAGCTAATAATCAGGAATATTTTCTCATTTGTTCATTGGCCATTCAGATTTCTGCCCATGTGAAACTTCTGTTCAGGTCTTTTGCCCACCGCCACAGTGGGCAGTTCTTTTGTGAACAGGTAGACCAAGAAACACTAAGCATAACAGATATATACACACCAAATGAAAGACCCACAAAATTCATCAAACACTCCAAAATATGAAAAACAAAATTACAGGCAACACTATGCTCCAAGGAAGATAAATCACAGGGGGAAAAGTTTTCTAAAGGAGGGTACAAATCTAAACACTAAGATTAGTCAACTTAGTCTGACAGCTTTTTTCAGAGCTCTCCACCCAAAATCAAAAAAAAGATCACTTTATTTTCAAACCCACAAGGCACATACTGTAAAATAAACCACATGCTGGCATAAATGTCAAATAAGTATAAATTCAAGAACATAGAGATCATGCAGAATTCTCTCTCCAACCACTATGCCATAAAACTGGAACTCAACAAAAGGATGACTAAGAAAACAAGAGCAAAAATTGGAAGATGAATAATTATCTAATATAAAAGGTGTGGGTATTGGCCCAGATCAGAGATGAAATTAAGAAGGTTCTAGAAACCAACAGGATGGAGAATACAACATACCAAAATATTTGGAATACGGCAAAGGCAGTTATCAGAAGTTTGATGCCAATACATGTACACATATAAAAGTGTGGCGGTCATGTGCTTATGTTAATTTCATGATTGAGATGTAGGGGTGGAGTCTTGCCTGTTCATCTGGAGATAGCCATTGAGTAGCCAATGAGGCCTCTATGTGGACATGGTTTTCTCCTGAGACTTCTGGGAAATCTCATGATATTTCCCCAATGGAGATGAGAAGCTATCTCCCCATTTGTTGGGAGTTAGTTTAAGAGACAACAAATTTGTTGGGAGTTAGTTTAAGAGACAACAAATTACGGACAAGACAAGATGGCAGCATCCGAGGAGCTGAAGGAGCTGGAGGAAAAGCCACACGGCCTTACCCTGATGGAACCAGACCTCTGAAGCTGGAGAAGCTACATGAAGATCTCTGCCAGCACTGACTTGCTTCTACCACCACTGGATGCTGTTAATGGACCCTGAGTTCTGTAAGCGAGGAGCCATGGGGAGACCCCTGCCAGCGCCAGGACTCTGAACCCACTGACCTGTGACTTCATGAATTGGAAGGAAACATTATACACTGGTATCAGACATATAAGCTAATATTGGACTTATGACTTTGAACTGGACTGGGTTGGGATGCTTTCTAAATGTCTTATTCCTCTTCTATATATAAATTGTAACCTTATATCCATATGTGAGGCTAAGAATTTGTTTCTCTAGTTTACCTGGATTGACACAAAAAGGAAGAGAGACTTATGATTTTTATGCTGGTGCAAAATGTAAACCAATTAGCACAAAGTCAATAGGACAATCCTACTAATATCATCAGAAAATAAATAATAAAAATGAGGGGGTAAACAAGAAACCTATGAAAATAAAGCAGTTAAAAGTTGGTTCTTTGAAAGGATAGACAGAATCAATGAACCGCTGGCAAAATTAACCAAAGAAAGGAAGGAACAATTTTTAATATCAAGGATAAGGGATTAAACAGGGTATATAAGAACAGATCCTAATGAAATAAAAAGATAATTGCACAGTACTTATGAAGGCCTCTACTCCAATGAATTCAACAGTTTTTAAGACATGGAAAAATTCTTGGAAAAACAATTCCTCCCTAAACTATATAAGATGGACATCAGTAATCTCAACAAACCCAGAGCAATGCATGAAATAGAAAAGATTTTCAAGGGATTGCCAACAAATAAAAATCCCCCAATCTAGATGACTTCACAGGAGAATTCTACCAAGCATTCAGAGAAGAACAGCGACCAATCCTACACAAATGCTTCCAGAACATAGAAAAAGATAGAAAGTCCCAAACTATTTTTATGAAGCTAGTATAACTCTGATAGCTAAACCAGGCAAGGATCCCACAAGAATAGAAATCTACCAACCAATATCCCTAACAAACATCAGTGCGAAAATCCTTAACAAAATATTAGCCAATAGTATGCAAAAGTATATAAAACAAATAATCCATCAAACTAAGTGGGAGTCATACCAGGGATGCAGGGATGGTTCAAAATACGAAAGACCATTAGGATTATTCACTACATTGACATGAAAAATCATAAGAACAACATGCTAATATCAATAGATGCAGGAAAAAGTATTCAATAACCTCCAACAGCAATTCCTGTTTAAAACACTCAAGAAGATAGGAATGGAAGGAAAGTTCCTCAAGATAATGCAAGCTATATGTGAAAAAAAAGCCTAATGGAGAAAACACTAAAACAAACCTAAGGATAAAAGGGAGCAGACAAGGTTGTCCCTACTCTTATTTACCCTCTCACTGGAGGTCCTAGCTAAAAAGAAAAGGCAAAGAGAAGACATCAAAGTGTTTGCCTGAAGAAGGAAGAAGTGATTGTTATTCACAGATTATATGATTTCATAGATGGAAAAT